>MJUU01039348.1:12295-25839 GCA_002080025.1 Modiolus philippinarum
AAAAAAAAAAAAAAAACAAAAACAAAAAACAAAAACAAAAACAAAAAAAAACCAAAAAGTAAACAAAACAAAACAATACGAAACAAAACAAAAAAACAAAACAAGAAAATACAATAAAAACATTTCTAAGAAAACTGCTAACTAATTGATATATCCAGCAATTTTCCTTTTTTATCCCTTAACAAATTCTATGGCAATCAAAGAGCATATGCAATTTTTTTTTCTGAGAAATGAAAATATAGTCTTTTTTTTCATCAAAGTTTTACGTCTTCACAAATTTGGCATGACCAGATACGACATTAATATCGACTGACCCACTGATGTCACTTTCCCTTTTCTCCTAATTACATTTGAAAATAGAATAAATCATGTTTTGCAATCGACTTATTCTGAATTAAAAAAATAAGTGGCCATGACAGCCATGAAAACAAAAGATTCGAAAAAGTAACACAACTTTTGTAATCTAGCTTATAAATGTAAGGTACCCAATAAATGTAAAATAACAAGATATTGAAGTTACTGTGAATCTAGTTTCTGCATATGACCGTTTCAACAAATTTTGTCTCTTCATTGCAGATCCAATGAACACTTTTGAAAATCTATACTCATAAATACGTTTAAAAGGCTGAAAGAGAACAAATTACCAAAAGAATGTCATGAGAAAAGCTGAAATAAACTAAGGACATGGCTATGTACTAGGGAAATCCCTTTGGTTGCTAAATACCCTCGAGCAGCAGGCAATGGCCAAGAGGTATAAAATAACAAAATACCGAAGGTTGTCTTCATCTTTTTTCATTCAAGGAAAGGCAAGACTAATACATTAACTGTGGATAAATTCATCTGATAGCTTAATTAGGAGTACCATTCAGTCAATATTTCGAGATATACAACATTTTCACTGTTAAGGCAATGTTTAATAGACATACACTTCATTTCCATTGTAGAGATCTTTTTAAGAAGTTTACTTTTGTACCAGAGTTTTACTGACGAGACAATGTTTATGGGATGTACCAGGTAAGAAGTCTCTAAGCAATGTTTCATTTTAGTTTATCTAAAGAAACTACAGGGTAAACCCCGTCTGATTAAAGAATAGATTTTCGAAATTTGTATCCTTATAAAATAAAAAATCAGTCACACCTGCAGCTAATATAGTTGATCCAAATGCATTTGTTCAATTAAAAAGTGCCACCTGTGGACATAGCCGTCTCACCTTATTCATTGTGGGTTACCACAGCTTAGAAACTGCACTATTTAAATTGAAAGTGACCGATTCAAGTCTTCAATGAACCTTATACTTATTGCAACTAAAGATGAATTGAAAAAAATGCCGATGTAAAGCTAGTTAATTTTTTGTAGGGTATCACATGACTAATCGCTTTGACCGTTTAACATACCGCTTATGTAATTTAATATAAAAATTGCTTTTTAAGCTATGGGCTATGGAATCACTTGAAGTCTGTCGGTGTCCATCCGTCGTCCGCTATCTGTCGGAAATAGTTTTAAGAATCTTCTCCTCTGAAACCACAGGGCATATTGTAACCAAACTAAGTCTGAATCATTAACAGGGTATCTAAATGAAAAATTGTGTCCGAGGAGTAAGAGAACCTTACAACATGAATGCTGTTACAAAAACAGAATATAAGCCGGGGTAAATTACCAATTTTTTGCAAATAACTCAAAATCCGATATAGATATCAGAATTCTAACCTGAGGGAAAATTGACTAACATGACAAGATTTACTTTGGCCTGCAATTTTGAAGAAAATCCGAAAACCTGTCTTGGAGTGATTGCCCTTTTCCGTTCAATTTTCAAAATTCTAAAAAAACTAAAACAGGCAAAGGTCAACTTTTAATTGCGTAATATTCAACCTATCAAAATCTTCACATGTAAGTAGAAAGTTTTAAGAAAATCTGAATACCTATATTGGAGTTATTCCCTGTATTAATTTTTTTGTAAGTTTATAAATTTTGCCTTTTATTTCGAAAAGGATTTGAGATAGAGGATAAGATTTAATGCCAAAAAAAAAATTCAGTTTGTCAGGGACTACATTTTATCTTCATGATGGAGGTTGCCGACATCATCCATAATGGCCGAAAGCTTGGAACTTAGTTAAATAGGAGACCCTATGGAAAACACTTTGAAAGATCTTTTTTCTCTGAGACTACTTTTGCAATTGGAAGCATACTTGGTCACAACTGTCCTTTGTTGATCCCCTCTGAAAAATGTCTGGCAAGTCTCAATCAGATCAAAGATGACCGCTATCGGTGGACAGATTTTAACATTGGCCACTATGAGAAAACATAAAAGAAAGCGTTCTCTGATATTACTTGTCCGATTTCAGCTGTTCTTTTTGTTTTTTGTTTTTGTTTTTTTTTGTTTTTGGTCTGTTTGAAAAATGTGTATGGCAAGTCTTAATTAGATCCAAGATAGCCGCAAACCGTAAACATAGGCTGACATTGGCAACCTTGGGAAAACACATTCAAAGATCTTCTCCTCTGAACTACTTGGCCAATTATAACCATACTTGGTCACAACTATCATTAGTTTCATCCCATTTGTCCGGTCGTACCACATAAGATCCACGATGACCGCCATCGGGGAACATAGTTTAGCACTATGAATATTTACCAGGGCTGTGACAAGAACTGGTATGAGAGGGGTCATAGCTAGAACAGGTCAGCTGAGAGCGGTCATAGCTAGAACGGGTCAGCTGAGAGCAGTCATGGCCAGAACAGCCTTATGTAGAACGGTCATGGCCGGAACAGACTTAGGTAGAACGGTCATGGGTTGAACAGGTCAGAGCAGTCGTGGCTCTGACCAGAACGGTCAGGATTCTAGCGATGACCATGTCTGGTCAGAGCAGTCAGGATTCTAGAGCAGACTTAGAGCTGTTCTAGAGCAGACTTGATACCTGTTCTAAGTGAACTTAGAGCAGCTTTTATGACTGCTTTAATTTAGCTTTATGAGATGTTATGTCTGCACCCCACTGTACTTGTTTAGTCCTATTTCAAGAATATGTCTCACAAGTCTGCAATCTAAGATAGCTGCAATTAGGGAACTTAGTTTAATATCGGACCCTGTGAGAAACTCATTTAAAGATCATCTCCTTTGAAACTACTTGGCTGACCCGAAAGCCAGTTCTATTCGGAACCTTACAATATCTAATTTTTGTAAATTTGTTGAAATAACTAAATACCGAAGTTACTGTGAATTTTGATTCTGCATATGAGCATTTCGACAACTTATGTCTCTTTAGTGCAGATAAAATCTAAACGTTTGGAAGACCATTAAGTCAAAGATGTTTAAAAACTGATAGAGAACAGATTACCAAATATGAAACTAAGGAGTATTTCCCCCATGCACTCTCCTTAGCTGATTTTGGCTATCTATTTAAATCATATTTTGTAATTTGTTCTCTATCAGTTTTTAAACATCTTTGACTTTATGGTCTCCCAAACGTTTAGATTTTATCTGACTGAAGAGACATTAGTTGTCGAAATGCGCATATGCAGAATTAAAATTCTTAGGAACTTCGGTGTTTTGTTATTTGTTACCACTGGGTCGATACCTCAGCTGCTAGACTGTTAGTCCCCGAGGTTATTCTGCAGCCCAGTAGTCAGTACTTCGGTGCTGACCCGAAAGCCAATTCTATTTGGAACCTTACAATATCTAATTTGTGTAAATTTTTAGAAAGTTGAAACTAAGGAGTATCTCCCTCATGCAAAGCTCTGTCCTTAGCTGATTTTGCTATCTTTGACTTATGGTCTTCCAAACGTTCAGATTTTATCTGCACTGAAGAATCATAAGTTGTCGAAATGCGCATATGTCGAATCAAAATTCACAGGAACTTCTGTATTTAGTCATTTGTACCAAACCTGATCACAACTTTCCGTTGAAACTTGTCCGGCAAGTCTGTGTCATTTACAAAATGGCCGTTAGCGGTGAATTTAGTTAAAATTGGACCCTATTGGGGGAAACAACATTCAAAGTTCTTCTACTCTGAAAGCATTTTTCCTATTAGAACCTAACTTTGACAAAATGATCATTTGATGGTCCACTTTGAAAAATATGTCAAGCAAGTTCACATTAGATCCAAGATGACTGTCGACGGGAAGCATAGTTTTACATATGTGAAATGAACACAAAAGATAATTTCCTCCTCCAAATCGGGACATATTACATTGAGGTCTAACATCATAACAGAAAATTAGACCATTTATCATTCAGGTTATTTTTACTGTATATTCCAGCCAATGATTTGATTTTCAGGGCGGGGGCATGGGCGGTTTCGTAAATAGAAAAGTTAAACTTGGTGCAATTAAAAATACATATCTTGATCTACTTGTCTGGAAATAAATGATTTAATTTGATTTGAAGAATAAAATTTTGTTGCAAAGATAAATAGATTATTTGATGTGATGTAGTAAATATGTGATAATAATTAATTTGGTTCGAGATTTTTTTAAAGATAAATAATTTTTCGAACCAGTTTGGCCTACGCTAGCCCCTCCCCCAACCTCCCCGAAAATCAAATAGTCCCCTAAATCAGTACCACCTTCAACTATGCTATTGTTAATATCAGAGTAGCGCAAAAGTCTTGAATAAGCTGCATTCTTCTGAGACGATTTAGTATTAGATTCGTTATTTCAACCAAAAAATGTATCCGATATTACTCATTTCTTAGGCAATAGAACACACATGTGTTTTAAAGAACAACATTCCAAATACAAATTTATGTGGACACATAAAGATGACTTTGATTGTAAGATTTCATGCAATAGTGTATAAGACATTACCTTAATATGACTGCTCAATTTTGTAAATAGTTGATCAGTGAAATTTTAGTAGCGATGTTATGCAAGCTAAGAACCTCATTATGCTAAGGTTACAAAACACAGTTTAACAGTCAAAAGTGTTAAAACGAAGACAGGTTCTTTTTCTACAAGTATTTCGCTTGGTTGAGAGTACGAAATACAAATGTATATTAAAACACTACGGTTATAAGAACAAGCTTTTATTAATTAAAAACTAATCATGCACTATAGTACATAAGTGAAAACGCCAAAAAAAAAAAAAAAAAAAAAAAAAAAATCATATGGTGAAACCTTTAACGCCAGAGGAAAAAATACTTTTTAAGGAATTATTAAAAATTCGAAATCATCAAAAGGGCAAACAGACCAAGTAGGTGTAAAAAGACATGGCAGTAGAATACCGAAGGAACAAAGGTATTTACAAAAATTTTAGTCCAAAGACATGGCCAAAAAACGACGACACATAAAACAATGACGTTAGACACAGAAAACGACGTTGGAAGATACAAACCACAGAAACAAAAATCAAAACATTTAAATAAACGCACTCGTGTACTTGAAATTAAAAACCATGTGTACACTTTGTTTATCACTATTACTAGTATCTAAATTTATGTAAATTCTAAAACCTAAGGTTTAACCCATGTTCATTTACTCCATATCATTTCATAAATTACTCACAATGTGAACTCCTGTGAAACTGAGAGTGAAATCAGGTGCTCCGGAAGGGTAAGCATGTCCTGTTCAGGTAACAGCACCCGTCATACTATGAGTGAGTCAATCTAGGGAAATGTCAAAATCAGTAGTCAAATCCGATGAAATTAACATAGGTTGAACAAATTCCTGACTAAGCAGCTTTTGGTACATCTTTTTTGATCTGTTCAAGAAATCACTGTAAAATACACACGCTCGACAGTATCAAATCAACTGTGAAATGTACAAGCCATATTAATGGAGAGGTAGGTATATTGATGCTGAGAAAGGGAAAGTTCACAATTTGGAAATTTAAATCATCACACTTGTCATATTGCTTAGATTTGGAACGTCATTCTTCGTCAATATACAACAAAAGATCTATGTACGAAGCTGAAGTAGGTGTATCTGTTGCAAACCATAAGAACAATTATAAACAGCAATTGTCCTGACTTGGTACTGGCATTTCAAAAGAAATGATTGGTTAAAACGGTTTTATACAGCACAACATCGCCTTTCCATTGCGGTAATGTCTGGCAGCACCTTAACAGCAATGACCATTATATCAGGTATACCAAAGGGGGAAATGTCTGCCTAATCTACAGCTGTCACATTATATAAAGAAAGTTGAAGTCAATTTTTCTTCATCGTGACAATAAAGGTATAAGAGCTGTTAAAAGGTGAGCAAAACGAGGAGAGAAGAAATCAAAGCAATTATTCACTGTCACTTAATTAAAATACTGATCATGAGACGACTTTGTCGATCACATTCAATATGTTATTGTGTACGTAGGTTGATACGTAACACCTTTTCCGTATAAGATAATAGAAGGTTAGAATTAAAACTTGTTAATATATATTTTTTTTCAAATTTGATTAAAAAATTTGTCCTACGTGCACTTGTTTGTGAGCAGGATGTAACAATAATTGTACATGTTAATTAGACAAGGTATTGTCATATTAAAGAAAATAAGTTAACAATTTATTACTTTGTAATAATTGTCATCAAACGATAGATAATACAAGACACTAATCTTCCGTTCTACACTGTCATCTTCATTATAACTAGACTTATTTATTGCTTTTAAACTTCATATGCGTCGCTAATTATAATTGGCTATTGTAATTAATTTTTATGAAATTATGTTAAACAGCTTATTAATAAATTAACCACATAATATAAGATATTCCTGCTCTGTTTGGTGAGGCGACACATTTGTACATCGAAACAGGAACACGGAAGGTGGTTTTGAGCGTGGATTATAAGCATGAAGGGACTGGCAGGGATTGTCCTTGTAATCCATCTGAGTTTTATCCATGCAAGTAAGTAATATTGTTTCCTAAATAAAAATTAATTTTGTGCATTTTACGATTTGAATAGCCAAATGTCAACAATGCTGGATATTCTTGCTATTCGAGAAAAGTAGATGACGTATTAAAAACAAACATCTCACAAAACTGTGATATCAAAAATGGTCGGATGAGGAATGCAATGATAAATTGGCATCAAGAACTGTGGAAAGGAAGACATGTAATAAATCTACTGACTAATTAGTTCTACTATATCATTTTTTTTAAATTATTACAAATGTACTTCTGTTGTCTGTGTTCGTTTTCCAACTAGTACCAAACTTGTCGACAGTAAACAAGTGGACCGTGCAGCCCCCTTCTTTAAATAAATGTAGCTTATTTTAGGGATAATGAAAACACCCGGGCTTGAAAGGCATTTTTCTGAATAAGGTAGCTTAAATGTAAAGAGTAAAATTACCTTATTTTTCAGTGTGTCAAGTAATAAAAGGACAGGAAGCAAATTATTAAGGATTTTATTGTCATGTCTTTTATAGGATATTACCTTAATAGTAACATTCTTATCAAAATCTCGGGATTGATTAAACTGTTTCCCCGTTTAGTCCACTGGTCAGCAATATACAATTGATAGGAACTGCAAATTAACAATGATATGGAGTAATTCCACAGAACAAAGAGTTTCTACAATTACATGAAAAGCTTAAGCAACTGAACAACGCTTTTATTAGTTTTCTTCATCTTCAAAACTTCTGAAAAACATTGACATAAATAAAATAAGACTTAGGGTGTCACAGTGGTATTATTCCGCCATTTTTGTCCAATGCCTGTTCGTTCAGGGTTTTATTCATTTAGAAATTTAACAAAATGTTTATATAAAATGTTAAGAAAATTCCCAAGTATTTGAACATGTTGAAAGTTGCGTTATTATCCCCTTCGCAACAATTTCATCGATTGGTGAACTAAAATTTATGACCTTTCAGTCTGTTGCTAGACTTACAGAACAAAGAAATTGCGAAAGGGAGATAATTGGATAAAAAAATCATAAAGACATCACTAGAGAAATTAACATTTCAAAACATCTTCATAATTTTCACTTGCTTGTTAAGAAATTTACTGTTTTTATCAAAATTCTAACCCCTTAAAAATACTTCATTCCGTATATGGCACTTGGTAAATGTCCTTGGTACTAGATTTGGATTCCTATTCCGATTTATTTGGTAATGAGCTCTTCTTTTGTACAATTTATTTTTTTGGATTGTGGCTTGAAATATCATTTGATTTTAATGCTGCTGATGAGAGGTTACTCCTTGAAACACGTGTACAGCATAATGAAATTTACTGTTTTTTATGCAACTTCGGTATTTTTTCTATTTTAAACAGAGTCACAATTTTTTTTTATTTTCATATGTTAACTCTATTATGATTGAAAAACACATTCAAAGTATTAAAAAAAATTCTATAATAAATTTTAAAAGTTATGCCTTCGTAAAGTCATTTACCTTATGTATTTTTGATAATATAAATGTCAATTTTTGTCAGTTAAAGAAAATGAAATATTTCGATAAGGAAATATCTTGATAGTATAAATTTTTGACTTAAATGATTTTTTTTCATCTTAACTATATTACATGACTTGTTCCCTTATGCTATTTGAACTTTGGACATATCCTTCCTGACATGATAGTTGTATC
This sequence comes from Modiolus philippinarum, assembly GCA_002080025.1. Lineage (NCBI taxonomy): Eukaryota > Metazoa > Mollusca > Bivalvia > Mytilida > Modiolidae > Modiolus > Modiolus philippinarum. The sequence goes on from MJUU01039348.1 coordinate 20,800, forward strand.
TGCATAACAGGACACACTTACCCTGTAGACGTATCCATATTATTTCTCACAGTTTTATCCATGGAATGAAAGTCTTGTTCAATTTTCAAACTTCCGGGTATATACATAGTACACGGAAGTTGCATTTTCCACAAAATATGTGACGTTTCAAACATTACTTTTAACGTCATAATACTTGGGCATCACATTTTGATGGGAAACGCTACCATTATATGTTAATCGTGAATTCTCGAAGGTCATATGAAGAGACTTACAGACCATATAGTCGTATACTAAATGTTTGCTTCCTTGCACTTGGCATATAATACGTCAAGAACCTTCTACTTTTTGACTTTGGTAATTTTTCATATATTATGCCTCCTTTTTGTCAACCATAAAAAACAAAACTATCATCTTTAATGCATTGTTAAAGATAATTAATGTCAAACTTTGCACGATACATTTTAAAATTTGCATAGAATAAAATATTGTTCGGAATATTGTCACATTATTAAGTGCACTGTCACAAATGAAAAGTTGGTGTACGATTTGCTGTTCAAATGGATATTACAAAATTGAATTAATTGCTATTCCAGTATGGTGTCTAGCTCATATCATCTTTATGTATCGGCCAAATTGATATTTATTATTGAGCAGGACTTCAATGTTTTCAATGCTTGGGAAAATATACGAGAATACTCTTTTGATTTCGCTTATCTTTTGGTTCCGTAATTATTCCTGCCACCTCTTTCTACAGACTTATGAAATTCACAGAAAATTTCCAATTTTCATACTTGTGTGTTGTGCTAAAGGATTTTAAACTTGATGCTGTTCGAGTAATTAAGAATTATTTAAAAAAGAAAACTGATAAAACATAAGCATTCAATTTATTTAATAGTGCATAATGCGATAAACTTTTCAATTAAATATTTTGACAAGAACTATACGCACACCTAAGAATTTCATTCAATATTTTATCTCCGATACTCAAGTTTCGAAATTTTGAATCAATTATGTTTTAGCTTTGTTTTGTTGTACACAAACAAAATATTTCAGCTTTACTGACCCCTTTAATGTAAAACGGGGGTTTGAAACTGCATATTTTTTCTTCATCTGCACACACTCTTGCTTTATTAAGCGGAGATGATGGGGAAAAAAATCAATCTTCTTCCAGTTATTCAAAAATAAATTCGATGACCCAAATTTAATTTCATACAAAATGTTTTAGGCTTATTGCATGAATATTGGGGAAAATTTTCCCGAGTGGAATTTTATATTGATCGAGCTTGCGAGTGCAATAAATATTCTATAAGGGATAATATGCCCCAATATCCACGCAATAATCCATTTATGGTATTGTTAAGCTGAAGTTTGATAATATAGGGATTTTTATTGCCAATGAGGTTATGAAATTTAAGTCATATTTGCAATAGTGCAATATGGAAATTTATTCCACGCTTACTTTTGGTTGCTTTCTTAGCAACAATATTATGTTGCTATACCATTATATAATCTACCTAATGAACTAAGATAAATTAAACATTTTTGCTATCATTTAAACCCCAAAAAGCTGTTATTATAAGAGTGAATTCGCTTTTATATGGCTGGTATATGCTCCAATTACAAAGAGGTGTAAGTAACAAAAATATCGGAAAATATTGTCTGACAGATAGAACCCTGTAAAACATTAAAGCTTTCATTATAACCTTGTCAAGGAAACTTTTTACTGAATTTCCTGGGTTTTAGTTTTAGTTTTCGGGATTGCAGTCACAGAAAAAGCGATGATGTTTTTTATTACAAGTAAAATGGTTCAATTTTTCTCAGTGTGAAAATTACATGGTATTTTCCGGATGTTTTTGTGAAGATGTACTAGGATCATGATTGTCAAGTAAATGGCTGCATCGTGTCTTACTTCTTTCTTTGTTGCGTTGTATTCATTTGTTCTGTCTTCACAGTACCTTAGTTTAGAGGTTTGTCTCTATGTTTTTTGTTGTTGTATTCGTCTGTCAATGCATTTTATTACTATAAGGCATAAATAGATCGAAAAACATTTCAAAATTGACAAATTCAATAAACTTCATGTTAATGAAGATTCATTTTTTTATTTCCCATCCTTTTTGAATGTGATTTTCTGGTAAAAAAATGCAATCATTTCAGAACTGCACTTTAGTTGGTTAATTCCTACACAAGCCCACAAGTTTCAAGAAATAGGAAGGTTACTGTTAATGTTCATTTTGATTGAATTGCCCTTTGATCATTGACATTATTAAAACTTTGATGAGTGTTTATTTTGCTTAAGTGTCAATATGGCAGTAATCATTTATATTTCATAATATTATGTTATATTTCTGATTTATTGATTGTAATCATATTTCATGGACGTCCGAATGACAATGAAGTTCGCCTACTTATAAACAGTTGATAAATTAGGTCATAGACAGGCCACAAAACAAAAAAGTTAATGTCTGGGGGAAAAATAAACAAAAAATTAAAATGGTGCAAGTAAAATAATAGAATATAAACCTTTTAAGGATATGAATTAAATGCACAAAAGACAAAGTCTCCAGACAAAGTCTCCTCAAATACATCGTAGATCTAATCAATGGAACAACGCTTTTATTGCTGTTCTTCTTCTTGAATTCACCATGAGGCCTTCAATAGTTTTAACTGGCAAAACTTATTTTGGTACCGTATGCACGTTATATTCCTAAAATAGAAAATGCAGTAGAATAGTGCATGGCACTTGTATGGACGGAAATGTGAAAGTAATTTTCATATGCAAAAAATCAAAATAATTGACCTTTAATAATCAAAAAACAAACAAACAAACAAACTAAAAATAACAAATTTGGAACAAACCGGACCTTGTGGTTTCATGTTATCATGTTTCTGTCATGCATGTGTCTAATTTGAATACCACAGACAATGATGTGGTTAATATTTTATGTAAAAATTTCCCAAAGCATGTAACCGAAGTTTTTTGTGGTTTAATAATCCCGAAAGTTTAACCTTTTTGTAGTTTTTATACCAATGACGTTACAAAATCCCTAAAACCTGTTCTAAAAGCCGAGTGGAACCTTTTCTAACAAACGAGCAAGGTTCAAATATGTAGGTATCATGGTAATTTCAAGATGAAGAACAACATCAAACGCGTTGTTCGATTTAAACAAGAGTTTATTGTGTCTCTCCTCATTGTGGAATCCGTCACAAATATTCCCCGCTCGAGATATGAATGGGCTTCATTTTTTTCAGTTAAGGCGTACATGTGCTTGTTCTTTAGTAAATTTCTCACATGATGTTCCATACTTTATTATTTTTTTTTGCATTTAATTTTTGTAATTTCAATTTGTTATTCTGGCCCTCTGTTTTTAGTTCTAACATTTCATGATTTCGTAATACCAAATCTTTATGCCATTGGCTTGATGATAACCCTGAAGTTGTTTATATGTGGTGGTCTTTTTGTCAGGATGATAGCGATTATAAGAACACTTTGCCAGTTAGATCTACGTTTTTTTATCCCACATCCATGGGTAAAAATTAACATTGGTGCAGCATTGTTTTACATTGAGCAATAAATTCAGCTTAAACATGTACTGGAGGCCATCTTGAACTTCCTATGAGGTGTGAGCACAGAGTGTTGTTGAATCTTTGATAGTAACAAGGATGTGAAAAAACAAAAACAAAGGGGTTGTTCCATTGTTTGACTTTACAATGTCTTGTAGAGACTTTGTCTAATGTTTCTTTACCCCCTATCGTTTCATTGTAATATATTGATTCAAGTCATCTTAGCAAGACAATACAGAAAATGGGCCCAAGACCTCTTTGATATGTGCAGACAGACAAGATATAACTATCAGATTTTATCTCTTACACAAAGCATTTACCAAACAAGTCATGGATCACGCTTAAAATAAAATTAAAATTTAACTATGTGTCGTGTGGCAATGTTGTTTCTCACTCGATGTAGTTGTGGATTTCTGTATGTGTCTTCCAGAATACTTGATGGTTCACTGTTTTTGTTCTGTTTTTGGTGTACAGCTGCCAGTTTATTATTATGCGACGTTTATGATCATGTCTGTTTACTTAATTGGCTGATCTATTTGTTCAGTTGTCTCAGATTTAGGCAATGTTGACTTCCTATTACTAATGATTGTTTTTTTTTATTTCTTTTGAAATTCCTTTTGCCTATTGTTCAATTTACGTCTGTCAATAAATTCGCCAATGAATTATATATGAGACTGTTTTTGTTTATTTTAATACCAATACATCGGTAAACGAATACCGAAGCAAAAATATTGAAAGGGGGGATTCAAAAATCTAAAACCATGGCAAGTCATATCCAACTAGAAATGTCACAGCTTGACAAAACAAATAAAGAAAATTGAACAAAAAACGCCACAAAACTAATATATTATCTCAATATTAATTATTGAAGAGGTCCATGGTGAAGTAAAAAGTCGAAAACAAGATTTGCAATACCAGAGATGAATGCCCACTTATATATTCCAGTTATTGTGTGCATGTTCTTGAGAAAAGATCCCCACCATCATACTTTCAGATTGTAACATTTTTTTTGTAATTTCCGAATTTTATTCTTGCCATTCTTTTTATAGTGACTACATCTCACTATTCTTTATGTCAGGTTTTCTTGCAATTGACTCGATGAGTGTCTGCTGTTATTGTCTTTTGTCGGGCAAAGGATAACAACGGTTGACAGAACATAGTTAATTTTATGTTTGTTGACGACCCCGCATCCTTGAATAACAGAAAACAAGGATGTGGCATCAATGAATTTTGAGCTAAGACCGGCGCTAGTGACTATCTCTAACTTATACCATGATGTTTTGGCTAACCTCATTGTTGAAGGCCATATGGTGACCTCAAGATGAAGAACAACAATAAAAGTGTTGTATCGTTGTCATTTTACCACAGTGTGTAGGGAACTTGTCTAATATGCATTTACTCCATATCATTTCATTGTTAATATACAAATACATAATACAAAATATTTTAATTTGTAGATACAAATGGACCAATACAAGTTGAAGAATTCACAGCAAT
>MJUU01039350.1:0-32561 GCA_002080025.1 Modiolus philippinarum
AATCTCGAGGTTTATTATGCATTTTACAGATCCAAAATCGGACTAGCAAGTAAAAAGTTATTTAAAAAATAAAATTCTGCCCCAATGCTATACAATCCAACTTATTCCTGAAATACAATTTTGCCAACCAAAAATTGATTTTGTGACGTCACTGATTGGATTCGCGAACAAGCCTATACTACTGAAAATCATATTTTTTTTTCAAGTGTCCAAACAGAGACATTTTAAGTCTCTGGTCCGAAATATGAAAGTGACCGAAAAGAATTAAAACAAAAAATTATAAAAATCTCCCAAAGTATTAATAACTTAACAAAAAATCTTCAGCTTAAAAAAAGATAATGTTGTCTTTTGAATGCGTGCAGAATCAATATAATAGTATATCTTTATCAATGCTACTTTTGTACCCTTGCGGGTTGACAGCATACATACAAAACACAAACAATTAAACAATAAAACATATATACATTTAGAACAATAGAAAATATGCATCTATGTTGAGTCCACTCTCCTCAGTGCTAGTGACTTTTGCAGCAACGTGCAGAAGACAATCAGACGACAAAATATTTTCTAAATAAACCGAGGAATGTATGTGAACTCCGAAATCGCATAAGCTTATTGATTTTGTCATCCGTCTTTTTCGGTGTGTAATGTATTTTTGCTCATGCCATCAGTCCTCTTTAGGGCATAAATGCGCATTTATGAATAAAGTTATACATGTCAAGGATTTCTCTAGTAAATAATACAAATCTTTTTATATAATGTCCTTGCAAAAACTTGTGATGACTCTTTTGTTTTGCATTTCGTCTGGGATTAATACTTTTGGTCCCATATTTGGTTGGAAAATATGAAGATTTTATCATGACAAGTTGTAAGTGATACTATTGTCTGTCATGTGCTGTTTGTTCCTGTCGCGTATTATTTGTTACAAAACAATTAGAGTCCTTGTCCAAAAGTATAAAATATTATAGTTACCAGTTCTTTCAATCGGAACAAACGGAATAAAAGTCATACCAAAATTGTAAGGACAAAACCTCATGTCATTGTTTATAATATTCCTTGCAAAGGAACTTCTGTTCGGCGGAACAAATATACGTTCACATGTCCTTGTAAAATATGTCCAGGTGGGCGTTTTTTTCATTGGGAGACTTGTAGATGGTTACCTAATGTCTCAGTGGAATGGAGCCCATGGATTAATGTTACATCATCGGTAAATTTTTACCTCCTTACTTAAGGAATACATAATAAATTAGACTTAAGTTTACTGAGGACATACTGTCCTGTTAAAGTGAAAGAATGGGATATGCAAAAAAATGCTACGTGAAAAATACATGCAAATTCCGTATCTGAAATCTTAAATATATTTTTACAAAATAATTCCTTATAACTTAACTGAATTTCTGGAATATGGCCTATTACTATCATGCCAGGCTGTCAGGATTGTTAGGCAGTAACATATACCACCATATTTCATTGTTCCACGTAGTGAGTGAAGACCGTTGGCGGCAATGGAAAATTTTGTCATCAAGTTAGTCTGGTATTTTTCATCTCCGAGTCTGACATGAAAAGAAGCATGGATAACATTCCATTTTTTCTTTAAATTTCACAGTAAGTTTGAAAATAAACCGTTAGAAAGACTGGGGAAATGGAAAATTTTCCGATCATGTCATTATTATCATTTTTATTTGTTGGGAGTAGAGACATACACATTTATATATAAAATTGCACCCTGTTTACTATTCTTGATTTCCATGTGAAAATTTTTACATTCCAAAAGTTACTAGACAAGTCAGTGAAACGGACTCTGTTTAAAGAATTCAAAAGGGTTCATTTGTGGACCGATTATGATTAAATGTTAATGGGGCTTGATTTACACAGAGACATTTAATGTGTTAGATGAATTCAAGTGGATGAATTACAGTAATTTGGAAATAATTTTATGATCAATATAGTTTTTCGTTTTTTCTACCTGTTACGATTTAAACAATGACGTCAAATATTTTAATTCCCGTTTAAATCATATCAGTAAAGTTCTTTTTTAACGATGCAAATCGTACGAAATTCAATTTTAATTTTCCCATATTGTGAATCTCGAAACTATCCCTGCCAGAACTTAAATTATCTATACTATAATTGTCAAAACTTTTTTAGAGACCAAGAGTTGTCTCGCTTCTTCCAATTTTCATCGAACCATGATGACCATTGCTTTCAACCGGTAAGTGTTACAATCCCATTCCAAATACATTGTCTAGGTCACTATGCATCTTCGGTAACTTTTTTATTCACATAAATTGAAATAATTCTAATCCTACGTTTACGTATAACCCTAATTTGAGTATCGAAAATCCTAGTACACATGGTAACTAAAAAATCTTTCACAACACTGGTATGGTATGTATTCAATACCTGTCATGTTTGAAAGAACTGGTTATAATGTTATTAATATTACTCAATTTTTCATAGTATAAAGTGCATCTGTGGTAGACGTGCATATATATGCCTTTATTTATTATTTTTATTGTAATTATTAATTGTTATTTATTGTTTATACCGTTTTCTGTAATATTGTACTGTACCAATCATAAATGATTGATGTATCATGCCCTCCTGGGGCCCTAATTTGGTAATGAAATATTCTGATTCTGATATAAAAACTTCGGAATACTTCAAATGCTACCCCCTCCCACACACACATTACCTTAATTATTTATAATCCCAATTGAATTCACTTAAAACATTTGATGTCACATCACATCTGAATGGAGAATAGGAAGCATGAGGGTCCTCATGGGGGTCCCAGGAATCAAATAATCATTAAATTTTTGCCTTGGTAATCAAATAATCATTAAATTTTTACCTTGGTAAAGTAAATTTTTGGCTTAGTAATAAAAATATATAAAAATGCAAGCTAATAATCAAATAATCATTAAATAAATGCCCTGATAATCAGGTAATCAAGAAACCCATGACAGGCCTAAAAAATGAAAGGATATGGAGTGAATGTACATGTGACAAAAACACACACGATACATACAGTCGGAGTTAACATATATGTTATGCTCTCATGTTCATTTACTCCATATCCTTTCGTAAAATAGAAAAGTCCAGTTTATCAAGGACAGGGCTTTTATTTCTGTCTACATCTTGATGTCACCTGAGGGTCTTCAACTAGAGGTGAACAATATTCACCCCCTCAAGCGAGATCAAGAAGGCCCCTAGAGTGCAGTCTTTATGGACAATAACAGATGGAATAATTTTAAAATAAATCGTGGCCTCCATAACGATCTACAAATTCTTAAAAGGGTCATTCTCACTCATCTTGAAAAATAGTGACAGTGATTTTTTAGAGTGTCCAGTTAGTCACACATTTATAGTTTTATAAATTAATACATTAGAAACCAATTTTGACATCAAATGTCAAAACCAAATTTATTATTTTGCCAAAGAAAAAAATATGAAAAGATTCGAAAGATTTGAGACAGACTCGTCCGTCTATAGGCGCGGATCTAGGTAATTTGAAAAAACAAGGGGGGGTCCAATCGGTCTGTCACATTTTGTCCCGTCACATCATTTTTCATCTCGAAGCCATGAAATGGCTGGAGAGATATTGAAATGGCAAGAAAAAATCACGTGCCCCGCATGAGGCTTCAAGCCTATTAACAGCTCTAAAAGATGATCTTCGTGCTTCCGATAAAATATAGTGCGCAAGTATCTTTCAAAATCGTAAACATTTAGTATTTAAGTTATAATTCTTTATTTTCTTGAGTTGAATACAGTGTTGTTTTAATAAATTGAAAACAATATGCATGTTTATCAAATTACTCGTTTTTTTATAATGCGTCTCGGATCAGCGAACTTGTCGCGCAGTAATTTGGGACTGAAAATAACATTTGTTTACCTGTGACAGTGTACTGCATATATTCATAGCAATGAAATCAACATGCGAAATCACACAATCCGATTATTTTCACATATTACGGAATAACTTTAATACATGCAGACGTAGAATGACTACAAAGTTTTGTCACATGTAGATTTTCAGGGCTTCGAGATTCAGCTCCATCGGTGCTTTGATTTATCTCGAAGCCATGAAATGGCTGGAGAGATATTGATATGGCAAGAAAAAATCACATGCCCCGCATGAGGCTTCAAGCCTATTAACAGCTCTAAAAGATCTTCGTGCTTCCGATAAAATATAGTGCGCAAGTTTCTTTCAAAATCATATACATTTAGTATTTAAGTTATTTAAGTAATGCAGTTGGAGTTGACATATGTGTTATTGTCTCATGTTCATTTACTCCATATCCTTTCGTAAAATATATTTCTTCATTTTCTTGAGTTGAATACAGTGTTGTTTTCATAAATTGAAAACAATATGCATGTTTATCAAATTGCTCGTTTTTTTTATATTGCGTCTCGGATCAACAAACATAACATTTGTTTACCTGTGACAGTGTACTGCATATTTTTATAGCAATGAAATCAACATGCGAAATCACACTATCCTATTATTTTCACGTATTACGGAATAACTTAATACATGCAGACGTATGCAGCAGTTCTTTGGATGACTACGGTTTTGCTACATGTAGATTTTCAGGGCTTCGACTGAGATTCAGCTCCATCGGAGCTTTGATTATGTCTTTACCATCAAAAATTTCTCCCATGGCCGATATTAACAGTGAACACAAATTGTCATAAATAAGCTGATATTGATTATTTACACATAAATTTACAGAAATTTTCACATCTTATTTCTGATTATGCACCCCGAATTTTTCATTTTTTATATCAGGTGTGCAAATAACACACCATAATTACCAATAAATTCAAAATGTGCGCCCGCATCTCACTTAAAATGCAATCCTTGAATTAGATTTTGTGAAATTCCTTAGGCATGTTAGGGGACGACCTTTTGAGTCGTTTTGTAAATAAATAATTTAACCTTGGTGCTAGTGAAAATAAATATTTTGATTCTATCTATCATGAAAATAAATAATTTGATTTTGAGATAATTTTTTTGTTGCTAATGCAAATAAAGAATTTGATGTGATATTTGGTGAAAATAAATAATTTGTTCGAGATTTTCATTAAAATAAATAATTTTCGAAGCAAAATCGCCCAAGCCCTCCCCTGAAAATCAAATGGCCGCCCCCTTCATAATTCTATATATTCAGACAAATAGCATATATCTTCAAATTATCTTTCACATTATTCATTTTGTTTTGCTGCTCACTGACTTGTTTTAGATTTATTGACATATGACGGTAAGGACAACTCGAATGTATCATAAGAGGTATAGATCGCGAAAATAAAGATGTTAAAATGCAGAAAGTAAGCAGCATGCATATAAGAGAAGTAAACAATATGTATATGAAAATAAATTGAAATCGATGATATCTGTATTTTATGAAGTTACAATCTTGAAAAATGTCAAGTTGTGTAAGAATGACCCAAAATTTTGAACATTGGTCTGGAGGGTCACGTGGACTCTACGGTGATTGATTTGGTAATTTTTGACACGGATTTAGCTTTTCTGATGTTGCTAGAACCCAAGAAATACTAGTTTGATATGAGCAGGATTCCTTGTGGTTTGGCTATTTCAGATGTTACCGCAGATAGTCGTAGTAAATTTTAAAATAACCAGTATATACCTTGCACTTGCATCAGGCACAGGGACTGAGCAAGACCGTATCGCTCAAAAGTTCCTTTTTTCGAATGGGATCATTTTTTATTTGTGTTGTCCTTATGCTACACCTCACATGTGGCAGAAAGTCTAACAATAACACTTTCGAAATTTCAGGAATGAAGACTTTAGCTGACCAATCTCCAACGGTTCATCTGAATAAATCAGACTGTGGTGGTTTGTGTGACGTCATAGCCGACAGCAATAGTGAGGTAGACGACCGGAAGGGACTTACAAAGGCGGGAAAAGTTATCCTGGGCATATCTGGCGCTATTTTTGTTGGATTTAATATTGTTGCAGCACCATTTGTTGCACCTGGATTAAGAAAGGTTTGTTTGCCGTTTGTACCAGCAACTCCTGCACAAGTACGAAACGTTCTTACTGCACTCCGTGGGAGGAGAGGTACATTATTAGACATCGGAAGTGGTGATGGAAGAATAGTAAGTATTTAATAATATTTTGATTAAAATTTAACAATGAAAGCGTGAGGAGTAAATGCATATGAAACAAAGTCTCTACAAATACATGGTAAAACCAAGTAATGGAACAACACTTTTATTCTAAATGACTTTTTCTTCGCCTTAATGTCACGATGAGGCCTTCAACAGTAAGCTTTGCTCATACCAATCTCACATTATATAACATATAAACAACCACGGGGAACTCATCGACTCAATTGCAAGAAAACTTGGCATTACAAAATAGTGAGATGTGGGTATTATAAAAAAATAAGATGCCAAAATTTTGGAAAATGATTGTGTATTCGTATGAGAAAGCCTCTCAAGAACAAGTACTTCATAACTGAAATATATAAAGCATACCTTTCTCTCACGGGGAATCTTTTACGAACTCCATCCTGCAGGAGAGAAAGGATATGTAGTAAATGCAAATAAGACAAATACATAGTGAAACCAAGCAATGGGGCAACGCTTTTATTGTTGTTCTTCATTTTGAAGTCATTACGAGGCCTTCAACAATGGGCTTTGCTCATAACTCATGGCAAGATCAAGACGACCTCTTGCACCTGTTTGAGGGCAATTCATTGCTAGATGTCGAGAAATGCTACAGACAAAACTATTTTTTTCTCCAATACCTTACCATACCAAGCCTCAAGTATGATACTATGATCAAAGCCAAATGTCATAAGACACGAACCATTTTATTTTTTAGGTTATAGAGGCTGCGAAAGCAGGGTTTAAAGCGTCGGGCGTTGAATTAAATCCATGGCTTGTTTTATATTCAAAATGGAATGCCTGGAGAAACAATGTACACAATGCAACCAGCTTTGCTGCTAAAGATCTTTGGAAGGTAACCTCATAAATACTTTCAATAGATAATTATTTTGGTCATTTATTTCTGTATAAGTGGTTTGGTGATATTATGAATGTTATAACACGAGGCCATGGATGCAAGCCAATTCAGAAAATGCCGAAATAAAAATGAATTTTGATGTATGGCAGATATATTTGATACATGATAAATTCACAACTGTTGGTAACACCACCAAGAGGAATACATTGGCATTCGAATACCAAAGTAAAGAGTGTGAAAGGGGAAAATCCAAAAATGCAATCTATATTAGACACAAATTAAGACAACCCTTCAACGACAAATCAAATGAATAAAAATACACTAGAACACAATAAAACTAAAGCCCTGGCAATGTGAACCCCTACAAAAACTGGAGGTTTCATTAAGTGCTCCGGAAGGGTAGCATTATCTTCTCCACGTGTGACACCCGACACACTGCCAATGAAAAGGAAATGACTTGTGAAGGTAAACCACATAACATGTCCTACTATCTCAGTATATCCTTTTTTATTGAAGTGGATAAATAAAAAATGACAGCAATCCCGAGCCAAGTATTTTTCCTCATTAAAATTGGACTTATGTGTGCATGGATTGCAGCTACCATATATTTATTTTTTTTAAATACAAAATGCCCTCCATATTTGGCTTGTAGAGCATAATAAAAATTCTTCAGTAACAACAGCACAAAGCATATTGATAAACTAATAATCTCTCAAATATCAAGTACTGGCTTTTATGGATATAGTTTTGACTTACATCCATCAAAACATGGACATCACTCAAATACCACAATGGAAAGGAAGGTTTGGCTAGCCATAAAAACCGTTTTACCCACAATTTTTTAATTACCTGTACTTAGTCAGGACCATTGCGGTCGACAATTTTGCCGGTGGTTTCTACATTTGTTTCCACATTTGTTCTTTTGTCTCATGAACATCGGCTCTTGACCACTCTGGTTCTGTTCGGTAATTTTGTTATTATCCCCCATCTAGACGTGAAAATTGGCTATCAGCAAATATTGATATAAAAAGGCAAAGACTTACTATCGAAGTCTACGTGTGTCATTTGATTTCAAAACACCATTAAGAGCAATAACAATACTGTCCGTGGATAGGGACAAAAAGGTATACATAGTATAAGACTAAACAAGTGAAGGTAAGAAATCAAACATTCAGAAGACCTAAAAACAAAACATGAAATGGTAGATATTATCAAGAAATGTTTGCTAAACTTTTTCTAATTCAACTAGTTAGAAACCCTAGTATTTTTTTTACACCTTTCGATTGAAAGTTTGGGGTAATATCTTTGTCTCCGTCTCTTCGCCTGTCTGTCCATCACGCTTTTCTTGTTACTAGAACTCCCTCTACATTTTTAGATCATCTGGCTAGGGTGAGCTTTTACCATCACATTGCGTCCTCCGTCCGTCCGATGTAATTTTTTCATTCAAGGATCTTCTACTGAGAAACTACTCTGTCAATTGGAACCAAACTCGGCCACAATAGTCCTCTGCAATAACGTGTTTGCAGGTGTGTCCTTAATCCAAAGATGATCGAAAGCGCGGGGAACATAGTTTTAAACTGGACAAATGAGAAAACACACAGAAAGATATTCGCCCCTGAAACTACTAGGACAATAGGAACAAAACTTGGCCACAATAATATTCGTTGGTCGCCTGCAAAAAGGTCTTTTTCACTTTCACATTTTATCTAGGATTACCGACAGCGGGAACATTTTAACATTGTGCTCTATTGGAACATTTGCAAAGATCTATTATTCTGAAACTATGACAACTTGGAACTAAATTAGACTAAATATATTTAGATGGTCCTCTGCAAAAAGATGGTTTTCAGAATCTTTGAGCAAGCGAGGAGCATACAATGTATTTCAACATTGGACCCAATGGGAAATCGCATTTAAAGATCTTCTCTGAAAATAATCGGCCAATCTGCATCAAACTTGACCACAATAGTGTTTAGGTGGTCCATACAAAACTGGCGTTTTCAGGTTCACACTTTATCCAAAATGGCAGCCATTGAAGAACATTGTTTTACAAAAGACCCTTTGGAAATATTTTCTAAGATATGCTCCTCTGAAACTACATAGCCAATAGGAACTTAAGTTTGCCAAAATAGTCTTTAGGTGTTCCCCTGCAAAAAGATTTTTTTTCTTCAGATTTTTGCAAAATATCCTAGTTGGCCAGCGGGGAACATAATTTAAACATGACCATAGAGAAAAATACATTGAGAGATCTTCTCCTCTAAAACTGTTGGGCAAGTTGTACCAAAGTTGGCCAAGATAGTCTGTAAGTGGTCCCATGCCAAAAAATGTTTTCAGATTTGCACTTTATCCAAATGGATTACAAAAACAGGATAACAGTAAACACCTACAATGGCCGGGAACTACAATGACATGCCACAATTCACAAGCGAACTGCACTATAAAAACAACAATGAAGACAAGAGACAAACATAAATAACGATAGCAACTCGGGACAGCCGAACTTGGCACCGGCACTAGAAAAAGCCAATGGTAGGATTAAACCTGTTTATGGGTTACCAAACCTCCCCTTTCTCTATCCCGTTTCCCTATACTATAATAAACATGCGAATAAAACCCAATACAGGTAGACTACTAACGCAATGACTATCTTGGAAAAGAAAAGCATATGACAAAACGCAGTTTAGACATGTTAGAATGGATCAAAGAGTGCTCGCCGCTAAACTGCCGGCTTGCTCAAGGAACCTAGTCTGCTAATAAAATACTGTCGCACTACGGAAGAAAAAGCAAACTGAAAACTCCCCGAAGGGTTTGGTAAAGAGTCGTCATGTATTTCAATAGACATCGACAGTATCAGTGAGAGGCCAGTATATATGTAAAGTCTTCAGGTCACTAGAATCCGAAGCCAATTTAACGGATTTGTTAAGAATAGCTCGTCGATATCCACTACTACGTAAGGAATGTAAGTTACGTCCCAGTTTTTCAGGATTATTTATCAGTTTCTGACATTTTTTTTAACATTTCCATAAAATCGGGGATGAGAAATGCCCCTTGTAATTAGCTGTTTGCGAGTCATGTCATATCTAGATATCAAATGTTCACATTTTCGGTGAAACTTCTTAAAAGTATTTAATAATTTATGAAATCTGTAACCTTGTTGTAAAAGTTTCGGATACATAATTCAACATTTTAACAAACGAGACCATTTTCAAAGATTAGCTCATCTGAAACTACATAGACAGTTCGGACCAAACTTGGACCGCAATTGTTTTAGGTGGTCCCTGCAAAAACTGTTTTTTATGTTCGCAGTCTATCCAAGATAGGGACTCCAGGAATCACAATTAACAAAAGTCCTCTCAAGACCCTGTATCGCTGACCTAGACCATTGCTGATATAGAGATATGACGTCATTTCAAATAGAGTCAAATTTTGAACTATGTTCCCTGCTGGTGGCCAGCTTGGATTGGTTGCAGACCTTCCAGTCCCTTATTTCGAAGGTAACCAACCAAGGATCAAGTTTGGTTTCAATTGCATTGTTGGTTTTCGAGACGGATTTCTTAAAATTGGGTCCGACATTAAACTATGCTCCCCGCTGGCCACATCTTGGATGAGGTACGGCCCTGATGGATACCATTTTGGAAGGGACCATCTAAAAACCATTATGACTATGTTTGGTTCTAATTGGACAAGTAGTTTCTAAGAAGATTATAGAATGTGTTTAAATAAGGCAAAATCCTTCACTATGTTTCGCTCAGGTTGCCTCTGAGGACCATTGTGACTAAGTATGTTTGTAATCGGACTAGTAGCTTCCGAGAAGATCTTTGAATTTTTTTTTTTGAGGTCCAATGTTAATTTATGTTCCCCGCTGTCGGCCATCTTGGATGTGATACGGATACCATATTATATGAAGGACAATATCACGAGGCTTAATTTTAATTGGCCTAGTTGTTTCTTAGATCTTTGAATGTGTTTTCCGGAGGATCCAATATTGAACTATATTCACCGCTTGCAGCCATCTTGTATGACTAATGGCTAGACTTTTTGTGGTAGGGAACATCCATGGACAATTGTGAACAAGTTTGGTTTTAGTTGGACTAGTAGTTTCTCAGAAGATCTATGAATATGTTTGCCTTGCCCAAATGGTGACCATTTTGGATAAGGTACGGACCTGCCGTTACCTTTCATTGAAAGGACCATCTCAGGACCACTCATGGAAAGGACTAAGGACCTTTCATGGAAGAGACCATCTGAGGACCTTTTTGACTACGTTTTGTTGTACTTTGAACAGTTGATTCTGAGATCTTAAAATGTGTTTTCAATGTTCACTGCTGGCGCCCAACTTTGATTAGGTAACGACCTGCTGCATACAGTTTTTGGAAAGGATCTTCCAAATGACCATTTTTATCTAGTTTGTTTATAATTAGACAAGTAGTTTCAGAGAAGATCTTTGACTTTGTTTCTCGTAGGTCCAATGTTACTATGTCCCGTGGCCACAATCTTGGGGGGAATTACGGCCCGGCTGTATACTGTTTTTTGGAAATGACCATTATGACTAAGTTTGGTTCTAATTGGAAAGCGGTTTCTGAGAAGATCATTAAATGTTTTCTATAGGTCCACTGTTAAACTATGTTCCCCGCTGACCTACATCTTGGATTAGGTACAGATTGCCGAGCATCTTTTTGCAAGCGACCATCTAAGGACCATTGTGACTAGGCTTGGTTCTAATTGGACTAGTAGTTTCTGAGATTTATGAATGTTTTCCATAGGGTCCATTGTAAAGCTATGTCTTCGCATGCAGGCAGCCATCTTGGATGAGGTACAGTTATTCAGGTTACCTTTTTTATGGAAGCGACCATCTTAGGACTATCTACGGACCTTCGTTAGGTTCAAATTGGTCTAGTGAATGTGTTTCCCATAAGGTCAAATGCTAAACTATGTTCCCCACTGGTGGTCATTTTGGCTAAGGTACGGGCCTACTGGATACCTTTTTTGAAAGGGTAATCTAAGAACCATAGGACTAGTACCTTTCAAAATCTTCGAAATGTGTTTTCCAAAGGGTCCAATGTGAAAACTATGGTCCCCGCTGGCGGCCATCTTGGATGGAGTGTGGATCTGACGGATACAGTTTTAAAGGGGACCATATATGGACTACTGTGACCAAGTTTGATTCCAATAGGTCCAGTGGTTCCAGAGGAGAGGATCTTTGAATGAATGGTTTACAATGAACAGACAGACGACGGATCTCGGGCGCAAAGTGACGGCAAAAGCCCACCCTTGCATTGCCAGGTGAGGTTAAAACTGAATCCTATGGTAGAACGCATTCAAAGATTTTCTCTTCTTAATCTGTTGAACCAAAGTTAGTCATAATGTTTTTAAATGGTCACTTTCAAAATAGATTTCTTACAGGTTTACAGCTTTCCAAGATGGTCACCGCTGGGGAACATAGTTTTACATTTAGAGTACATTCAAAGATCTCCTCTTAAATTATTTGTCCTTTTGGAAAAACATGATCTCCTCTTAAATGATTTGTCCTGTTGGAAAAACATTCTAATCGTATAAAACCTTAATGAATAGAAATTGGACCATTATGGCGAAATAATACCACTGAGACACATTAAATCTCTTTCGTTATTTTCAGATTTTGGAATTCAGTTTTCTTTTAGAACTGTTGCATATAACATGTAGATGTGCAATAAGCTTTTATGCTCTCAGAATTTCGATTCCAGTTCAAACTATATGGTAAATTTCCTGAAGTATCAAAGACTAATCATTTTTTGCATACTATCCTTTGTTTTTGGTATCAGACATCATTCTGACTAAGAAAATATGATTGAAATTTTGGTAAATTTCATGAAACTCCAAAAGACAGGGTATTTCTTGAAATTACACCTAGCAACCATAAAGTTATCATATGCATAAGAGAAATAAAAAATTTCTAATAACTGGATTGCAAGATACAACCTAACGTTTTGAATATGTATGAGTGTTAACATCATTTTCAATCATTGGAGTGCAAAAATATCTAGATTGGCAATTAGTTTTTTTTCGAAGTATGGTCTTGCTGTCATCTCTGATAACCCGATCTAGTTTTTATTGATGAAGGCTTTATAACTATAAGATAATTGATAGTTATTATTTGTGCTTTGGTATAATTTTTAGCTCACCTGGCTATGCCAGGGTGAGCTATTGCCATCACTTGGCGTCCGTCGTCCGTCCGTCCGTCCGTCATTAGCTCACTTTCAAAATTCTTCTCCTCTGAAACCACTGGGTCAAATGGAACTAAACTTTAACTGAATCATCAATAGGGTATCTAGTTTTAAATTTATTATTTTGTATGTCTTAGGTCAAACAACATGGCTGCCTTTACTAAAAATAGAACATAGGGGTAAATTACATTTTTTGGCAAATAACTCAAAAACCGTTACAGATATCAAAAATCTGACATAGGATAAAAATGATCAGCATGAGAAGATCTACCCATGCTGAAATTTTGAAGGAAATCTGAAGACTCGTCTAAGAGTTATTGCCCTTTTTCGTAAAATTTTCAAAATTTTGATGTTTTTTATTTTTTATTAAAAAACTATAACAGATAGAGGTTAAGTTTAACTTGCAAAAATGTTCAGCATGTTAAGATCTACCCACATGGATATTATAAGAAAATCCAAGTACCTATATATGAGTTGTAGTCCTTTATTGTTCAAATTTTTCGTGATTTTTTACTTTTTGTCCTATATTTCAAAAATGCTTTGAGATAGAGGTCAAGTTTAAATTGCAAAAATGTTCAGCATGTTTAGGACTATATTTTATTGAACTCATTCAAGTTTTCCGACCGTTTCCAAGATGGCCGCCATCGGGGAACTTAGTTTATCATTTGACCTAATGGGAAAATTCATACAAAGAACTTCTTCTTGAGAACAAATGAATGGATTTGAACCAAACTGGGCATGAATGATGCTTATGAGGTGCTCTCCAAGTGTTGTTACTTTGGTGCCGATCCATCATCCAACATGGCCGCCAGCGGGGATCTTATTTTTAACATTTGACCCTAATGGAAAATGCATACAAAGAATTCTTCTACTTTAGAACCACTGAATGGATTTGAACCAAACTTGGCATGAATGATGTTTATGAGGTGCTGACCAAGTGTTATTACTTTGGTGCCAATCTGTCATCTTGCAGGACCGACAGAATTGGACCCTATTGGAAATGCACACAAAGATCTTCTAGAGAACTGCTGAATGGATTTAAATCAAACATGACATGAATGATGCCTGTCAGGTGCTGACCAAGTGTCACCAGCTGTGAACTTAATTTAACAAAAGATCTTCTGCTAGAGAACTGCTTAATAGATTTAATCCAAACTTTGCTAATGAGAAGCTGACCAAGTGTTGTTACTTCAGTTCTGATCCATCATCCAACATGGCTGCCAGCAATGAATTGGACCCTAAGGGGAAATGTATACAAAGATATCATGGAAAACCATTGAATCGATTCAATTTAAACATTGCATAAATGAAACTTGTGATATTTTGACCAAGCTCGTTACTTTGGTGCTGATCCGTCTTCCGACATGGCCACCAGTAGCAAAACTTAGTTTAACATTGGACCCAGTGGGAAATGCATAAAAAGATCTTCTCCTCTGAAACTGCTTGAACAATTTCATTAGAATTTTGAGATGATAGTCCTTATGTGACCCTCTTCAAAGTCTCATGTTAAATAGCTGCCAGCAGGGAACGTAGATTAACATAGGCCCCTTTAGTTTGGAAACTGCATTCAAAATCTTCTCTGAAACTGCTTGAACAATTTTAATTAAATTTTATAAAAAGTTTCTGATTTTGATGTACATACACCACCAAAGATGGACCATCAATTGGGAATTATAGTGCTGCAGGACCAAGGTGAGCGATACAGGCTCTTGAGAGCCTCTTGTCCAATGTTTCATGATGTTGTCTCGTGGACATTTACTCTGTCTCTCTAAAGACTCTTCCAGTTTATGCTATTTATGAATGTTATGACAATTGCATAATACTATAAAATCAGATTCATATGCACCATATACCCAGGTAGACATGCACTACTGCCAACACAATGATACAATTTTTGGGGAGAAACAGGCCTTGTTACACTTATAAAAAGTACAATTATTATTGACCCTTCAATCTTGTTTCTTGATACATTGTCATTATTTTTTTTTATTTCAGACAAATCTCGGTAGTTATGATAATATTGTAGTGTTTGGTGTTGAATCAATGGTAAGATTTATTTCTTTGATTACTTAGGGACCGACTATTTAACCTGAAAGGTGGGGGGGGGCTATGGTTTTTTTCGAAAAAAATATTCTGATTCTGATTTTATGTGAAAAAAATTTCTTGGCTGCAAAAGTGATGAAAAAAATATTCTGAATGGGGCTTTCTGCCCCAAAAAATAATGTTTATTTTCAACTAGAAGTGGGAGCAGTCGCAAACGACAGCTAATCCCCTCGCCCGCTGTTAAGAAATAATAACCTTTATATAATCTAAAGATGTAAAGATGAATGTCCAAGGTACATCCACTGAACGGTAAGATCATTATGTGTAATGTGTAGTATCTCAGATATAAACATTAATGGAAACTTTTAACCAAAGTCAGTCAAGTGTAAAATGTAGGTCAAAGTGACCCAATTATCATCTGAAGCTGCAAGACTCTCGAAGACGCATCCACAGACCACAGATGATTGATGTAACACATAGGGTATCTCATACATGAACATTAATGCAAACTTTAACCCAAGTCATTGAAGCATAAAATGTAGGTCAGAGTAACCCAATTATCATCTGAAGCAACATCACTCTCCAAAATACATCAACTAACCAAAGATGGTTGANGTTGAACCAAAGTTAGTCATAATGTTTTTAAATGGTCACTTTCAAAATAGATTTCTTACAGGTTTACAGCTTTCCAAGATGGTCACCGCTGGGGAACATAGTTTTACATTTAGAGTACATTCAAAGATCTCCTCTTAAATTATTTGTCCTTTTGGAAAAACATGATCTCCTCTTAAATGATTTGTCCTGTTGGAAAAACATTCTAATCGTATAAAACCTTAATGAATAGAAATTGGACCATTATGGCGAAATAATACCACTGAGACACATTAAATCTCTTTCGTTATTTTCAGATTTTGGAATTCAGTTTTCTTTTAGAACTGTTGCATATAACATGTAGATGTGCAATAAGCTTTTATGCTCTCAGAATTTCGATTCCAGTTCAAACTATATGGTAAATTTCCTGAAGTATCAAAGACTAATCATTTTTTGCATACTATCCTTTGTTTTTGGTATCAGACATCATTCTGACTAAGAAAATATGATTGAAATTTTGGTAAATTTCATGAAACTCCAAAAGACAGGGTATTTCTTGAAATTACACCTAGCAACCATGAAGTTATCATATGCATTAGGGAAATAAAAAATTTCTAATAACTGGATTGCAAGATACAACCAAACGTTTTGAATATGTACGAGTGTTAACATCATTTTCAATCATTGGAGTGCAAAAATATCTAGACTGACAATTAGTTTTTTTTTTTCGAAGTATGGTCTAGTTGTCATCTCTGATAACCCAATCTAGTTTTTATTGATGAAGGCTTTATAACTATAAGATAATTGATAGTTATTGTTTGTGCTTTGGTATAATTTTCCAATGTTTCATGATGTTGTCTCGTGGACATTTACTCTGTCTCTCTAAAGACTCTTCCAGTTTATGCTATTTATGAATGTTATGACAATTGCATAATACTATAAAATCAGATTCATATGCACCATATACCCATGGAGACATGCACTACTGCCAACACAATGATACAATTTTTAGGGAGAAACAAGCCTTGCTACACTTACAACTATTATTGACCCTTCAGTCTTGTTTCCTGATACATTGTCATTATTTTTCTTTATTTCAGACAAATCTGGGTAGTTATGATAATATTGTAGTATTTGGTGTTGAATCAATGGTAAGATTTATTTCTTTGATTACTTATCACTGAACAATTACATTGGCAATATGAGTACTGAATCAAAAGAGTAGAAAAGGAAATATATACAAAATGAACAACAATTCCACAAACCTACAGCACAAATTTATTGTTTCATTGCACTTTACTCAATATCTCCTGATTTTACTGCAAATTACTGTTTTCTTCTTGACATTTTGATTTTGACAAATTTTGACATTTTGCATGGATCTGACTTGATCAGAAAAATGTACCCAATTTTAAGCTGGAACTCTGTCTCCTTCTAAAATAACAAAATACTGAATTTGCAGTACATTTTAGTCTGCAAATGGCCATTTCAACAACTTATGTCTCCTCAATGCAGATAAAATAAAAACATGGACGACCGAATTCCGAAGTATTTTGAAAGCAAGAGGGGTATAAAAGACATATATGGCCAAAAAGCAACTCCATAAGCAGCTACGGACTGGATGGAATGTCATTGTGGCCTTCTTTTTATGAATCACTGATTTGGGTAAAAATTTACATGTTAAGTAATATCTTATGTTTTATATGATAAAGGATCATGTAATCTTGTATACAGATTATCATAGTGAGGAAGCAAGCCTCCACAGCAAGTAGGTCGTTGTGATCTATTTTTATGCATCACTGGATTTGCATCTTACGTTATATCTAAGGTACTGTAAGAAATTGGAATATGAAGTAGAAAAAAGAAGGGAAACTGTGAATGTGTCAAAGAGACAACGACCCAAAGGGGAGTAATAACAACTCAAAGCCACCATAAGCATTTGTATGGAGGTATCTTTGTGAAGAAACAAACATCTATTAAAAATTAGATCACTTTTACCTGCTGTTTACCCATCACTGATCAGGATGAAATTTGCTTTTTACATAATATCTTGATTGAATACATAATTTCAATAAATATACTAATTTTCAAAAATATGATTCTAATTTAGCTAAATTTCCTGAAACTCTCAAAGACAAGTTATTTCTTGGAATTCTACATAGCAACCATATCTTAATACAGTGAAACCTGTCTAATCCGACACCTGAGTATTCCGACATCCTGTCAAAAAGTTTTTGGTCCCAAAGGCAGGTTTTTAATGCTTTTTAACCTTAGTATTCTGACATCCTGAACAATTTGACACATTTTAATTGTCCCAGAGTGTGTCAGATTAGACAGGTTCTGCTGTATAGGCAAAAACGGAACAGTGGAGGCAAGACACTAGGTTCCGCAGAACCATTAAAATTTTTTTATTAACCTTTTGAAATAAAGTTCTATATTGTGTTATGATAGATGGGCAGACTAGAAGTTAAGTTCAGAGATGAAGTCAAAGATGATGTTAGAATAGTTGCATGCAGGTTCCCTCTGCCTAACTGGGAACCAGTACAGACAATCGGAAGTGGTATAGATACTGTTTGGCTATATAAGGTTGATGCAATTTCTCAGGAACAAAATGGCACATAAAACTGGACCTTTGTTTACTTAGGGGCAGATTCATATGAAAGGAAGATGACTAGAATAATGATATGCAAAAAGATGCCTTTCAAGAACAAAAGAATGGACATTTGTACTAAATACAATCATTAACAATGACTGTTTAGTGAGCGAAGTGTACAGAATCATTTTTATATTAAACTTTTGAAGTGATGGTTATTATTCTACTTTGCAATGTTCGCCACTTTAATTGCTATAAAGTTGAATTTTACAAGTGTGGATCGTATTGTGAGGCAATACATCAATCCCCTACGGGTGGAATAATTCTTTGTTATTCCAGCAAAAATAGTAAAGGAAAAGTCTTCCTAGTCCAAGACCCATAACTCCAGAAAACCTAGATTTCACCAAAAGTTTCCAAGTCCAAGGCCCCTAACTCCGTCAAAAATCAATGGACCAAATCCAAACTCAAACTTGATCTGTAACTCATAGTGGTAGACTCACATAGCATATATTAACTTAATATCTTGAAAGGTTTAGAAAGAAAGTCCTGAAAACCTATATTTTACCAAAATTTTCTAAGTCCAAGGCCCATAACTCTGTCAAAAATCAATGGACCGGAACCAAACTCGAACTTGATCTGTAACTCATTGTGATAGACTCGCATAGCAAATATTAGCTTAATATCTGGAAAGGTTTAGAAAAAAAGTCTGGAAAACCTAGATTTTACCAAAATTTTCAAAGTCCAAGGCCCATAACTCTGTCAAAAATCAATGGACCATAATGAAACTCGAACTTGATCTGTAACTCATAGTGGTAGACTCACATAGCAAATATTAGCTAAATATCTGGAACGGTTTAGAAAAAAGTCTGGAAAACCTAGATTTTACCAAAATTTTCAAAGTCCAAGGCCCATAACTCTGTCAAAAATCAATAGACCAGAATGAAACTCGAACTTGATCTGTAACTCATACTCGAAAGTAATAAAAAGCTTTCTTAACAAGAAAGTTACATATCAAATATAAACACCCTATCACTAAACAACTTAATTCTAGAAGCAAAGTTAAAAGGTTTTCAAAAATTGCTCTCAGGGCAAGGTCAAGGTCAAAATGTCCACAAATATGGTACCATTAGAAAGCTCTCATCAAATGAACGTCACATACCAAATATGAACACCCTATCACTAAGCAACTTAATTCTAGAAGCAAAGTTTAAGTTTTTAAAAAATTACCCTCAGGGCAAGGTCAAGGTCAAAATGTCTACAAATATGGTATCACAAGAAAGCTCTCACCATAGAGAAGTTACATACAAAATATAAACACCCTACCACTAAAGGCCTACCTTCTAGAGGCAAGGTTAAAGTTTTTCAAAAATTGCCCTAAGGGCAAGGTCAAGGTCAAAATGTCTACAAATATGGTATCAGAGGAAAGCCCTCACAATAAGGAAGTTACACACCAAATATGAACACCCTACCACTAAAAGCCTACCTTCTAGAAGCAAGGTTAAAGATTTTTAAAAAATTGCCCTAAGGGCAAGGTCAAGGTCAAAATGTCTACAAATATGGAACCACTAGAAAGCTCTCATCATTAGGAAGTTACATACCAAATATGAACACCCTACCACTAAAAGCCTACCTTCTAGAGGCAAGGTTAAAGTTTTTTATAAATTGCCCTAGGGGCAAGGTCAAGGTCAAAATGTCTACAAGTATGGTACCAAAAGAAAGCTCTCATCTCAAAAGGATGTCAAATACAAAATATCAACATCCTAGTTCTTCAAGTCTCCATTCCACAAGCCAGGTTAAAGTTTTGCTGACGACGCTGAGACCGGGGTGATGATTCGTCCCGGCGAGCTAAAAAGTCCGGAAAACCTAGATTTTACCAACATTTTCAAAGTCCAAGGCCCATAACTCTGTCAAAAATCAATGGACTGTAACCAGACTCGAACTTGATCTGTAACTCATAGTGGTAGACTCACATAGCAAATATTAGCTTAATGTTTTGAATGGTTTAGAAAAAAAGTCCGGAAAACCTAGATTTTACCAAAATTTTCTATGTCCAAGGGCCATGACTCTGTCAAAAATCAATGGACCAGAACCAAACTCGAACTGGATCTGTAGCTCATGGTGGCAGACTTACATATCAATTATAAATTAAATATGTTTTACAGTATGGGAAAAAAATCCGGTAAACTGAGCGTGACGGACTGACGGAGTGCAAACCTAAAGTCCCCTTTGGCGAAGCTGTTAGGGAACTAAAAACAAACAAGAGGCTCTCAAAGATCCACCATCCTTTACAACCCATAACAGAACACCATTCAAAAAAAATTTGGGCAGGGGTTCCCCTTATAATCAAGGTAATACATATTGCTGAAATTAAAACATTCAGACCACAATTCAAATAAAAATTCAAAAATTTGGGCAAAGGGTTCCCCTTAAAATCAATAAGGCCAATGTAAAACTATATTCCAGATGGTGGCCATCTTGGATGAGGTACGGACCTACTAGATACATTTTATGGATGGGACCACTGAAGCACCATTGTGGGACCATTGTGGCTTAGTTTGGTTCTCATTGGACTAGTAGATTCTGAGAAGAGGATCTTTAAATGTATATTCCATAGGGTCCAATGTTAAAACTATGTTTCCCACTGGCAGCCATCTTGGATATAGTGCGGACCTGAAAAAACACCTTTTTTTAAGGGACCACCAAAGGACTATTGTGGCCAAGTTTGGTGCCAATTGGCTTAATTGTTTCAGAGAAGAAGATCTATGAATGTGTTTTCCCATAGGGTCCAATGTTAAAACTATGTTTCCCGCTGTGGGCCATCTTGGATATGGCACGGACCTGAAAAACACCTTTTTTGTAAGAGACCACCAAAGGACTATTGTGGCCAAGTTTGGTGCCAATTGGCTCAGTAGTTTCAGAGAAGAAGATCTTTGAATGTGTTTTCCCATAGGGTCCAATGTTAAAACTATGTTTCCCGCTGGCGGCCATCTTGGATATAGCGCAGACCTGAAAAACACCTTTTTTGTAAGGGACCACCAAAGGACTATTGTGGCCAAGTTTAGTGCCAATTGGCTCATTAGTTTGAGAGAAGAAGATCTTTGAATTTGTTTTTACAAAGGGTCTAATGTTAAAACTATGTTTCCCAATGTCGGCCATCTTGGATAACGCCCGGACCTGAAAAACACCTTCTATGTAAAGGACCACCAAAGGACTATTTTGGCCAAGTTTGGTGCCAATTGGCTCAGTAGTTTCAGAGAAGAAGATCTTTGAATGTGTTTTCCCATAGGGTCCAATGTTAAAACTATGTTTCTGGCTGGCGGCCATCTTGGATATGGCGCGGACTTGAAAAACATCTTTTTTGTAAGGGACCACCAAAGGACTATTGTGGCCAAGTTTGGTGCCAATTGGCTGAATAGTTTAAGAGAAGAAGATCTTTGAATGTGTTTTCCCATAGGGTCCAATGTTAAAACTATGTTTCCCGCTGACGGCAATCTTGGATATCGCGTGGACCTGAAAAACACCCTTTTTGTGAGGGTCTACCAAAGGACTATTGTGGCCAAATTTGGTGCCAATTTGCTCAGTAGTTTGAGAGAAGAAGATCTTTGAATGTGTTTTCCCATAGGATCCAATGTTAAAACTATGTTTCCTGCTGGCGGCCATCTTGGATATAGCGAGGACCTGAAAAACACCATTTTTGTAAGGGACCACCAAAGGACTATTGAGGTCAAGTTTTGTGCCAATCGGCTTGGTAAGTTCAGAGAAGAAGAACTTTGAATGTGTTTTCCCATAGGGTCCAATGTTAAAACTATGTTTCCCGCTGGCGGCCATCTTGGATATCGCACAGACCTAAAAAACATCTCTTTTGTAGGGGACCACCCAAGGACTATTGTGGCCAAGTTTGGTTCCATTTGGCCCAGTAGTTTCAGAGGAGAAGATCTTTGAATGAAAAGTTTACGCCGGACGGACGACGGACGGACGGACGACAGATGCAAAGTGATGGCAAAAGCTCACCCTGGCATTAGCCAGGTGAGCTAAAAAGGGACAATGAATATGTCACAAAATCTTTTTGGTTAATGTAAGATTTGATTATATCTCATGATAGCTATCTATTATGGGAAATCAATGCTGGTATTAATAATTATGTTCAAATACATGACTATGAATCAAATAAAATTTCAAAATTTTTGGGCTGACAGTTTTTAATACAAACAAAATCATCAAAATTTTGAGCCAAGAATGGTGTATACTACATGTAACTGCTGTTGTTATTTCCATTGCATATAATCAAATATGTAATGCTTTGAGTCTCTCGTTAAATATTATCGTTTCTGTGCAGAATCATCTATTCAGGTTCCTCAATAGTTTTGAAAATTTTAACAAATTGATCACATCCATTTTAAAATCTGTTTGAACTAGTCTGTAGAAATGTTCTGGTGCCCTCTCTTGTATTGTTGCCAGTTCTTTGAGAAGTGAGCCATCAATTTCTTTCAAACTAAAACAAAGAAAAGATATTCAGTTTATATGACAGATCCTTTGTCTTCCTTACACAAACTTTTTTATCAGACGAGACAAAAATTATACAGGCAAGGTTAAAGTTTTTTTTAAAAATTGCCCTAGGGGCAAGGTCAAGGTCAAAATGTCTACAAGTATGGTACCAAAAGAAAGCTCTCATCACAAGGATGTCACATACATCGACAGTAATTTAAGTTCCATTTAAAATTTCATGAAAATATCATTTATCATTAGCTGTTTTAAGTCTCAAATAGATTATATTTCGTGGTACACAATTTTTGTGTCAGAGTAATTGCAAATAATACCAATGAAATAGAAGAACCTAAGCAAAGCTAACTAATATATATCCCCAGCTCCCAAATCTAATTCCAGAAATAATCAAAGCTCTATAAGAGCTGAAGGTGTTCGTATGTGTTGAAGTTAAATAAATTCACCTCATTTCTACTTCCAATTTCAAACTTAGCCATACCACTGTCCAGTCAAAATATGATATAGATTTGTTAGGAGTATGACAACTTCCTAAATTATGAGCGTTGTTTTAATGATATGAGTTAACCTTTTTAATTCCATGGAATACACATAAATACTTTCCAAATGTTTCAGACAAAAATGGCCACTCTTTACGTACATTGTAAAATGCATGCAATTCTCCCTCATGAACATGAACGATTATGCAAGACGAATTTTGAACATGGATTGACAAAGTTAATAATAATTATAAAATTCAGATAAGGAAAATAAGCCGATCAGAGAAAATGAAACTACCTATATGTGTACATGCATCATGTTTTAATAGGACTATTTATATCCACATGCAAATTAACGTACATGCGCATCGAGTGCAAATTTGGCATTTCCACAGAAGCAATCAAATAATCGAGAATTCTTCACACAGTCGAACCTCTCCCATTTCTGATTACGGCAGAACCAGAGCAGAGACATATAGTTACATCTAGATACTAGTATTTGTGCCGTTTGTCTCAAATCAAAACATATAGAAAATGTAAACAAACAACATTCTGTGCCCTCTAGCAGCTGATCGAGAATAACTGAATATTCACACACGTATATATTTGGGTTCGTACAGAAATGACTGTGTGAAGATCAGGCAGTTAACGTATCAAAACATCATGAAAATTTCAAAAATATACCAAAATTTTCATAACAAAAGCATTTTGGCATTTTTAAGAGATTATCCTGATTATTTATATTCCTACACGTGAAACAAATATTTTCGTTTTGATGAAATATACTCAATAATCGTTTAATTTCTCATTACAGGAAATAAAATTAGTTTATTAATAGCAATGTAGTAATTTAAAATGGATTTGGGTGTATTATAAATGTCTCGAAGTGTACATTCAAGCCTATTCGACACCTTTTTAGTTTCAATCCGTGATCACTTTAAATCCTTTTAGCACCCCGATTCCCTCTTTATACTATGTTCAAACATTTTCACCATTTCAGGACAATAGTATGTAACGTTTTTCCAAATTATTCAGTAAATTACTGTATTATTTACATTTTAAGTAGACTTTTTAACCTGTTTTTTAACTTTTTAAAGTTTCCCGTCTTACATGTAATCTATTTTTATCCAATTTAAGCTGAACCGATAGCTAAGCTGTTCTATTCGAACACCAAAAAATTTTTAAAAAATCAAATTAAATCAAATTTTAGAATAGCTGGTGCACAATTACAATATGAACATTCTTTGAAAGTTTCAGTGAATTTCACTGAGTGGTCTAGGAGGAGTTGCCACCACAAGGTATGCACCCCCATGGCTAACGGATGAACAAACACCATGATCAATATATACCATCCTGATGAAGCAGGGGTATAATAACCACTTTTACAGTACTTCATGACTTATTAAAAGGAAAATACAAAAAAATTGATGGGTGTTCCATGGAATAGTTGTGTTGCCTGCACAACAAAAAAGCCATTTTTGGCTCATTGAACAAAATCAACATTTTTGAATCAGGATCAGAAGAAAAACATATCTGCAAATTTGTTCTAAATATGACTTATAGTTTTGAAGGAGTTGCAGATTAACAAACTGCATTAACAAATGAGCTATTTTGGCTCTAAACTTCTAAATTCTGCAAAAACAAAAATCTAGGTATCAGGTGCACAACTTGACCAAGTGAACATATCCTGCAAGTTTGGTTGTAATCAGACTTATAGTTGTGATGGAGTTGATGATTAACACACCAGATAAACAAATGAGGAATTTTGGCTCAGTGAACCTGCAAAACCAATCTTCTAAGTATCAGGTGCACAACTTCACCAGCTGAACAAGATATCCAGAAAGTTTGGTTGAAATTGGACTTGGGTTTTTGAAGGAGTTGCGGATTCAAAAACCAGATTAACAAATGAGTTATTTTGGCTCAGTGAACCTCTAAATTTTGTGGGACCAAAATTTTTAGTATCAGGTGCACAACTACACCAGGTGAACAACATATCCTGAAAGTTTTGTTGAAATTGGACTTAGGTTTAGAAGGAGTATGGGATTCAAAAACCGGCAGACGATGCAGAACGACAGCAGGCCGCACAAATTAATTTCATTTTCTTATAAATAGTTATAAAATTTCTGCTTGTTTGAAAATCCACCCATCTGTTACATATAACAGACAATATTATTCCTACATTCCATGTTTTATAATATATATATATATGTTACACAGTCTGGAATATATTTAGTCAGCATGTGACTTTGTTTGACCAATCAATATTTCAGGAATTTACTGGAGATGGAATATTGCAAAATATTGGTCCATTTCACTTCTCTTTTAGATTTGAAGGAAATGAGAACTATTAAATAATCATTTCAGTTCAGTAAGGTTTAATTTGCACAATTAATTTCAAAGGAGCTCATCAAAACGTTTTATCCCATTTTATCAAATTTTACTCTAAAATGGATGTTCCATGCCGAAGGCTTTTTCTGTATGATCTAAACAAAATGGGTAATCTTTTGAAGGACCTGACATTCATCATTCCAATTCATCAATTAGATTCCTATGTTTTAGAAAATGCATGGGTGTTCCTTGAAACACATGTGTCACCTGCACTATATATTTTGGATTTCTGAGTTTATAATAGAATACAAGATCAACAAGGAGGAAAATATAAATAAATCTGAACAAAATATTAGGTGCACATCTACAATATATACTGAAGCATTCCTGCAAGTTTGGTTGAAAAGTACCAATCTGGAGATACAATGTAATGACGGTATACCCTCGTGACTGAAATAAGCTAAAATGACAAAGTCCAAAGATACATGTACCTTGAAAATCTTGAAAAAAAAAAAAGTAAAGGAAATCAAACTGCATGAAGCACATCTACAATATATATCAAATCTTTCCTGCAAGTTTGGTTGAAAAGTACCAAGCAGCGTAGGAGAAGTTGTGGGTAATGGAGGCAAACCCTCAAGACTGAAATACGCTAAAATGACAAGTCCAAAGATATCTAAAAAAATCTGAAAAAAAGGAAATTTAAATTAAAAGAAAACAAGATGTGTGGTGCACATCTTCATATAATGAAGCATTCCTAAAAGTTAAGTTGAAATGTACCAAGCCCTTTAGGAGGAGATGTGGATAATGCTAAAATATTTTAAGTCATACAGATCGATGCAAGATGCAATGGATGCAAGACGACGGATAGTGAACCCTATGTGTCGATCTTGCACTAGGTGCAAGTGACACAACTATGTTTCTCTCCATGGTTTTTAGCTCACCTGGCTATGCCAGGGTGTGCTATTGCCATCACTTGGCGTCCGTCGTCCGTCCATCATTAGCTCACTTTCAAATATCTTCTCCTCTGAAACCACTGGGTCAAATGGAATCAAACTTTAACTGAATCATCACTAGGGTATCTAGTTTCAAATTTGTTATTTTGTATGTCTTAGGTCAAACAACATGGCTGTCGTTACTAAAAATAGAACATAGGGGTGAATTACAGTTTTTGGCAAATAACTCAAAAACCGTTACAGATATCAAAAATCTGAAATAGGTAAAAATGATCAGCATGAGAAGATCTACCCATGCTGTAATTTTGAAGAAAATCTGATGACCCGTCTTAGAGTTATTGCCCTTTTTCCGTAAAATTTTCAAAATTTTGATGTTTTTTATTTTTTATTAAAAACACTATAACAGATAGAGGTTAAGTTTAAATTGCAAAAATGTTCAGCATGTTAAGATCTACCCACATGGATATTTTGAAGAAAATTCAAGTACCTATATATGAGTTGTGGCCATTTTTGGTCAAATTTTTCAAGATTTTTTACTTTTTGTCCTATATTTCAAAAACGCTTCGAGATAGAGGTCAAGTTTAAATTGCAAAAATGTTCAGCATGTTAAGGACTATATTTTATTGAACACGTTCAAGTTTCCGACCTCTTCCAAGAACTTAATTTACTATTTGACCTAATGGGAAAATTCATGCAAAGAACTTCCTCTTGAGAACCATCAAATGGATTTGAACCAAACTTGGCATGAATGTTGCTGATGAGGTGCTGACCAAGTGTTGTTACTTTGCTGTCGATAGGTCATTCAACATGGCCGCCAGCGGGGATCTTAATTTCAACATTGGACCCTATTGGAAAATGCATACAAAGAACTTCTTCTTGAGAACAAATGAATGGATTTGAACCGAACTTGGCATGAATGATGCTTATGAGGTGCTGACCAAGTGTTACTACTTTGGTGCAGATCTGTCATCCAACATGGCCGCCAGCTGGGATCTAAATTTTAACATTGGCCCCAATTGTAAAATGCATACAAAGAACTTCTTTTTAAGAACCACTGAATTGCTTTAACCCATACTTGGCATTGATAATGCTTATGAGATGCTGACTAAGTATTTTTACTTAGGTGCCGATCCATCATCGTACAAGACCCACAGCATTGTACCCTATGAGAAATGCGCACAAAGATCTTCTAGAGAACTGCTGAATGGATTTAAATCAAACATGGCATGAATGATGCCTGTCAGGTGCTGCCCAAGTGTCACCAGCTGTGGACTTAATTTAACAGAAGATCTTCTTCTAGAGAACTGCTGAATAGATTAAAACCAAACTTTGCATACGTGATGCTTATGAGAAGCTGACTAAGTGTTGTTTCTTCGGTGCTGATCCATCATCCAGTATAGCCTCCAGCAATGAATTAGACCCTAAGGGGAAATGCATACAAAGATATAATAGAAAACTACTGAATGGATTCAATTTAAACATTGCATAAATGAAACTTGTGAGATTTTGACCAAGTTTTTTACTTTGGTGCTGATCCATCTTCCAACATGGCCACCAGTGGACCATAGGACCCAATGGGAAATGCGTAAAAAGATCTTCTGCTCTGAAACTGCTTGAACAATTTCAGTAGAATTTTGATATGATAGTCCATGGGTGACCCTCTTCAAAGTGTTATGTTAAATAGCTGCCAGCAGGGGACGTAGATTAACAAAGGCACTTAAAGTTTGGAAACTGCATTCAAAAATCTTCTCTGAAACTGCTTGAACAATTTTAATTCAATTTTATAAGAAGTTTCTGATTTTTATGTACATACACCACCAAAGATGGACCATCAATTTGAAATTATAGTGCTGCATAGGACCAAGGTGAGCGATACAGGCTCTTGAGAGCCTCTTGTTTTTTAGTGTCAGATCTGAATAAAATGAGCAATTTTTTTAGGAACCTCCCATACATAATTAAAACTGTTTGCTTCAATAGATTTATGAACTGATAAAAATTCCCATATACAAAATCTAGGTTTCATTGTTAAAATATGTTACACACTAATGACCATATTTGTTGTTTGATCAAAATAAAACAAGTATTTCATGTTAATGACCTTCCATGCATAATTCCTACAAATGCCTCAGTCCAAAATGCCTGTCTTAGGCAATACAGCTGTCCTTAGCCTGATACAACTGTCCTCAGTAAAGTTAGCCCCTGAATCTTTTCTGCCAGTTTGCAAATACAAAATCAAATGCCAGCTCCCTTACATTGTTATTTTTTATTTTTTTATTTTTTTTAAATTAAAGTTTCAAATCTTTTTAGAATAAATAAAATTTGTGAGCAAGCTCACATACCCTACGCCCCTACATATCAGATAATCTTGCATTATCTAAAAATTATCAAAAATCGAAATCCAAAGTTTGCACATCTCTTACATATGCGCAATCATCCTGTAAAATATCTTAAAAACTGTAGGAGGATTTATCTGGGCAAATGATGTACCCTCTAAGCATTATCTTGCCTAAAATGACTTAAGTTCAACAATGCATATTTTTTTTGTAAAAAAGCAGCAAATATCAAGATTCAAGTAGCATGCATATCTTCAATGTATGCACAATCAATCTGCAAAATAAAAACTCCCTACCTTAAAAACTGTAGGAGGAGTTATCCAGACAAATGATGTACCCTATATGCAATATAATGCATAAAAATGACAAAGATCAACAATGTGTAGTTTTTTGAAAAATTACCCAAAATCAAAACCCAAGTACTATGCACATCTTTGATATGTGCACAATCAACCTGCAAAATAAAAACTTTCTATCTTAAAAACTGTAGGAGGAGTTATCCGGATAAATGGTGTACCCACTTGATGACAGACGGACTGACGGACCAGTCAAAAACTATATACCCTCCACAACTTCGTTGCGTGGGGTATAAAAATCCACTTAAGGAAAACATGTTAATTTAGTTCCTGGCTTGTAAAGGCAGTAACCCAGTAATTAAATAAGTACCAGTGCATCTCCATACTATACCTTTGTATTTTAGTCATTATGTATTAGTTTCAAATGCTTATTTCAAGATTTACTTAAATTATAGAATGAAAACTACAGTACCCAAGACAAGCAAAGTAAACCTAAATCACTCAAAACATAATACAGTATGAAAACCTCAGTGTTATTGTGGAAATTTTCAGGGATTTTCTACATAAGCATGGATCTTTGGTAGAATATTTAACAAAAAAGTTGGTGTATCGACCCTAGCTTGTGTACTCCCGAGAAAAAGAGGTTTGGGTACCCATAAACCAGTTTTACCCTACCACTGGCTTTTGCTAGTGCCGGTACCAAGTCCGGCTGTCCCGAGTTCCTATCGTTGTCCATTTTTTTTGTCTTATACATGTTTTTCTTGTGTAGTTTCCTTGCAAATTGTTGCATGTAATTATAATTTTCAGCCATTGTAGGTGTTTCCTGTTATCCATTTTTTAACATTCTAAATTCAAGTGTTGTTCTATTTGCTTAATCTTACTATGTAATTGCAGGGATTTCATTCTATATACATTTACTCCATATCCCTTCATTTATTCCATGACAAACTGTTCTTTTGTTTGATGCATACAATATCTAATACGTACATATTTTCTGGAATGTAAACAGAGCTGCTTTGAAGCCATGCTGAAACATCCTCTTTAGACCAGCCTTCATATTTTGGTACAACACTGGACATTCTGGATGTTGTGTATCCTGAAAAATTACGTCACAAGATGATAACAACAAATAAAAGAAAAGGAAAAAAGGTGTGAAAATACTTTGATCTGTTGAATTATTGATTTTTTATGGTGACAGCTTTCTGGCAGAACCATATTTATAGGTATTTTGACCTTGACCTTGCGCTGAGGGAAATTTTTTAAGACTTTTAATCTTGTTTTTAGAATTTAGACATTGTGTAAAAAGGTGTTCAATTTTGGTATAAGACATTGAGTCTAGACTGGTTTGATTCAAGATGATTTAAAATGGGTCCCCTTTGCATCCAAGTGAGAAATTTGAATCCAATTGGGGATTTTTCAAGTGGAGTTTTTCACATGGAGTTAAGGTAGATAGACACTAATATTCATATCCATGAGATTTTGTTGTAAGTCGGCACAATTGAACAACCAATCCTACTTGCCCGAAATCTGTAATAAAAATTACAGTGTATGGGTCACCATGCTTCCTTTTTCTAGAATTGAGATCAAAGTTTGCTCATTTTTAGCCACTTTTTCACCCAAATTTACATAGAATGCACAGGAAAAATATGGAAAGGCAAGTTTTAGCTTTATAGAAATGAACTTTTTATCCATGAGAATTTGATGTATTTTTGTGAAAAAAAAGTTTGTGATATTATTTATTGGAAACAATAAAAAAATGCATATGTCACCTTGCTTTTAACGGAGATATTTTACAAAGTTTCCAAATTAAACTTTATTTACGGGAAAGGGGAGTTAATTCGCGGCAAAGTTAACAAAATACAACGTTTTACATCTGTCATTCAATTATGACATCACAAAGCAAAAGCCGTCAAATTAATGTATCTGACCCCTTATTTTTCTAATGCGCAATGCAACAGTGTCTATCTACCTTAAGCTGCTTTCGATCATCTATCAGTATATAACTGCAGAACTTCAATGACTTGAACTGCAATAACTTTTAACACCATGGAGGTTTCAAAACCTTTTTGTGGTTCTTTTGTTCAAGTAAAACAGAATTCTACCATGATATCTCGAACACCCCATTGGCTCGAACTGATTTCATTGGTCCCTTGGGTATTCAAGCCACAGAAGTTAGACTGTATATTGTATATGTTCTGCTAGAGACAATATTTGTGCCCAGCTAAGTAGCACTACAAAAACGCCATGCTTGACTTGCAGAAGATTGTCCCATTGCTTGGTTTACAGTTCATTGATTGAAATTCTGTCTAGTGTACATACATTCTTTCATTTTCACAGATTTGTAATTAATTTAGCTTTGATTTGTTGCTGGCAATACTTCGTTTTGGGTTGCTAATAGACGAGACCATAAACAAACAGTTGCAAAATTTCTTTTCAAAATAACATCTGATTGTCCGTTTTAATTTAACTTTGACATTCTTGATAATGTCTGCTTGAAACAAATCGATGACAGACAGGAATGTTGACATCCCCAATTGTAAATGACAACATTAAACTTTGTCTTATGTCACAACACATAACATTAAAGGCTTAAGTAGACAGTATCCATTTGCCTTCATCCTTGTAATTCTAGAATTTCTGACATCAAATACCCTAATATATTGTTTAACACCCAACTTCAGTTGCCATTTCTTAAGTCACATAAATTATGACATCACGGCAAGTGCCCAAATGACACAACTGAATTATTAAATAATATATAAATCTAAAAGCTGAGAAGTTGGGGATTTGCGGATCATAGCGGTTTTCTATTTGGATTTTTTATTTTTTTCAAAATTTTTATTGGGCCACAGATGAAAATTAACTAAATAGAATTTAGTAGAATCATCCCTGCTAGACATTTAGTCGTAAAGTGTTCATATTTGGTATATGGTTTTGCTATGATGTGAATTCCTTATATGTATCACATTGATTTTTATGCCCCCTTGACGACAAGTCGGGGGGCTTATTGTTTTACCCTCGTCCGTCTGTCCGTAATTCTGTCCGTCCGCCCCATCTCTGATAAGCTGTTATTCCGGATAACTCCTCCAACAATATTAATGCTACATTTATTTCACGTTGCACAGTGATTAGGCATGGATTGAAGATGTACATATTGTCATGATTTAGATTTTGGCCGGGAATTGTGATTTTGAGGGGTAGTTGAACTTGGCCAATTTATCAAAATGTGTGTTCTGGAACTGCTATTC
>MJUU01039350.1:32570-49193 GCA_002080025.1 Modiolus philippinarum
TCATGGTTTAGATTTTGGCCAAAAATTACTATTTTGAGGGGTAGTTGATCTTGGCCATTTTATCAAAATGTGTGTTCTGGAACTGCTATTCTGGACAACTCCTCCCACAATATTAATGCTACATTCATTATACTTTGCATAGTGATTAGGCATGGATTGAAGATGTGCATATCGTCATGGTTTAGATTTTGGCCAAAAATTACGATTTTGAGATGTAGTTGAACTTGGCCATTTTTTCAAAATATGTGTTCTGGAACTGCTATTTCAGACAGCTCCCACAATATCAATGATACATTTATTTTACTTTGCACAGTGATTAGGCTTGGATTGAAGATGTGCATATTGTCATGGTTTAGATTTTGGCCAAAATTGCAATTTGAGGGTAGTTGAACTTGGCCATTTTATCAAAATGTGTGTTCTGGAAATGCTATTCCGGACAACTCCTACAACAATATTAATGCTACATTTATTATACTTTGCATAGTGATTAGGCATGGATTGAAGATGTGCATATCGTCATGGTTTAAATTTTGGCCAAAAATTGTGATTTTGAGGGGTAGTTGAACTTGACCATTTTATCGAAATTTGTGTTCTGAAACTGTTATTCGGGATAACTCCTCCCACAATAATAATACTACATTTATTTTACTTTGCACAGTGATTAGGCATGGACTGAAGATGTGCATATTGTCATGGTTTAGATTTTGGCAAAAAATTGCAATTTGAGGGGTAGTTGAATTTGGCCATTTTATGAAAATGTGTGTTCTGGAACTGCTATTACAATATTAAAGCCACAGTTTTTTTTTATATCAATGTTTAGAAATTAGATTTCCATGTTTTACATCCAACTGTGGGGCATCATATGTGTCTTACAGACAAAAACAGAGTAGCTTAATTTTATCCATAACTTGAGTGTAAACACATTGGGAAAAATTTGAATGATGGCAGCGGTGGCATTTACTCTCTAGTTATTGAGGTCATGTTAATCTGCCCTGAAATATGTTGTCTTCTGACAACTCTTGTTTTCATTTTCTTTGACACGAATCAGTTGCCATTACAAGAATATGAAATATGCTTCGAAATAGTTTTGTAGTGTAAGTTGTCCACTGGTAAATATTTCATTACTGTTAGCATAATGCTTGAATAGAATATCAAAAATATTTTGATGGTGGAGGTTATAATACAATAGTTACTATGGCAACAGCAGTTTGTCTTGAACCAGTCACTGCTATATACTGTTAAGGTGTCTCAGTGGTATAGACCTTTTCACGATAACTGCGGGCCAGTCAGTGAGCATGTGTAACGTAAATATCCGGAAGGTGGGGCTTGGGGTAGAACAAAAGAATTTTCCTCCGGAAGTTTTTAATGAGTGTGCTCATGGACTACCCTGCAGTTAGCGTGAAAAGGTCTATTATTTCGCCATTTTTGTCTAAAAATTGTTCATTTAGGTTTCATTCATTAAGAAATTTAACAAAATAGTTATTTAATATGAAAAGAAAGTTCAAATGTGTTTAAAATTTATATTCCTTACCATTTTTATAACATTTTCATTTAAAAAAAATGAGTTAAAACACATGAGCTTTAAATCTGTTGCTGGATTTACAGAACACAGAAATTATTCAAGGGAGAGAATTTGATAAAATAGTTTAACAAAGATATCACTAGAGAAATAAACATTTTGCAATTTTTCTCTCTTATTTCAACGGTGACCCCTAAATTTTATTTTTTATATGTACACTACATAATGATAATTAAACACATGCAAAGTATGAAAAAATTCTATAATAGATTTTTCAAACTATCCTCTCATATGATCATGTTCCCTATCATTTCTATGTAAAATCCTGAAATTTTCAATTTCAGATTTTGCGCTTAAATGCACGGTGACCCCCAAATTCTATTTTACATTTTGAACAATAATACAATTATGTTTCTACAGAGAAAATTTTACAAAATTCTATATTAGGAAATTAATACCCTGCAGACACCTTAAGTGGACTTTCAGGCACTTAAACAGTCAAAGAGCTCTAACTTCTAGCAGTATTCAAGATGTTCAAGAAATAGGCAATGGAACTTGAAATGTTATAATTATCCAAGATGTAACAGCAAGTATATAGCCTTTCATCAGGGTCTACAAATAATGTTTTAATAATCTATTTTGGACTTCTCCTTAGGGAAATGTTCCAAGATAGTATTGTCTGGTGCACAGGGACTGGATTTTGTACCATTCTACCTAACGAGTTGCTCATGCATAAAATGTAGGTCACAGACAGCTTCTGAAGCATGCATTGCAGCTGTCAACCCAAGGAGCATCATTCATACTAATATGGTTGATGTAGGATATTTCAGGAATGAACATTTACCATTCTACCTAACTGAGCTCCTTTGACCCCAACCCCAGGGGTATCACATAAGCCCCTTACTTTGTGAGGTAAGCTTAAAAGTAGAGTAAACCAAAAGCCATATGATGGGAGGCAGGAGAGGTCTCATTAACAGGCTTACAATCTTTAATTTTCCCAAAATCATTTAACAACCAGCTGAAATTCCTAAAACATTAACATAAAAAGGTTTAGTTTGAGCTCCCTTCTCTGTAACAGAAAACAGTGCTTTGTATTTCCCTATAGCAGTTAACACAAAGTAAAATTCTAACAGAACAGAAGACACCAAATGGTCCAATAACAGTTAACAACTGATTTATTTCACCAAAATCTTTTAATTAACAACCCAATGAAAATGCACAAAACACAGTAACAGAAAAGGTCTTCCCACCACAAGGTAAACAAATGACTTCCAAAGAGAGTGACGTCAGATTTTCCAATGAAATCGCAGGATAGTTACCTCTTTGGTCCTTAAATTTCAGACGAACTGGTCAACTGATACTTCAGATACACAAGAATTAAATTATCTACTGACACAAACACCATGACTTTCTAACCAGCATGCAATGTAGTACATAAAAAAAATCTGCTGTTGCATGACGATTTTCTCTTTCAGTGAAAGACTTAAGTAAAACATTTACTAACCATCAACTTTATCATGTG
The DNA here is from genome assembly GCA_002080025.1 of Modiolus philippinarum. Classification (NCBI taxonomy): domain Eukaryota; kingdom Metazoa; phylum Mollusca; class Bivalvia; order Mytilida; family Modiolidae; genus Modiolus; species Modiolus philippinarum. The sequence goes on from MJUU01039350.1 coordinate 35,612, forward strand.
GAACACCTATTTTTCCTCTATTTCCTAATTCTTTTATTATATTATCCATCTGTTGATCCATTCTGTCCTCATTACTGATGTCAAAATACAACCTCGTCCCAATCAGCATCCCCAGCCAGCCATCGGGTACATACTGGTGTTGTAGTCTCAGTGGAATAAAACTTTTCCTCAGTTTATATGTGTATTCAGCCTCTATTGTAAAATGAAAAATTACAACAGTGATAAAGGAGATTTAAAAGGAATTGATTATGGTATAATTTGGTCTACCGATTACAAGTATACAATAAACATGATAAAATAATAAATTTTGGTTTTTTAATTTTTTCAGAATTATTGTTCTTGTAACTATTTCAGAGTTGATCCGCAGAAAATTCCATGAGAGATGTCTAAAATATTTCACCTGGCTTCCAATATCCACGATTATAAGTCAATATATAAACAAACACATTATAATACTTTCTGCAAAGGAGTAGGGGCGATAAGGGTCTAATTTGGCCTGAAAAATAAATTTGGATGAATTCACAGAATTTTCTCATTGAAATATTCTGTGGGTATGGCTTTTCAGTAAACAGTAACAGTTCTCAAATATTGATGCATGATTACGGAGTTTTTGAGCATAGAAGAAGGGACAAATTGAAGATTTTGTCGAAAAATGACAAATTTGACCAATTTTGACTACTTTTTCTGTATAGGAAATATAGAGCACATGCAAGAACCACAAAAATATTTATATGAGAGGTTCAATTCATTTGTACCTATAAGTTGGTAAATTATCTAATTGGTTCTTGAATGTGCTCGATATTTCCGGTTAGGAAAACTGTACCAAAATCTGCCAAATTCGGTATATTTCTATGAAAATTCTCAAAAGTAGCCTTTTCATGACGTCAGAACTGTACCTATTGTGACGTCATTGGTTCTAACTTTTGTATTTTCTCTGTTAATGGGATCTTAACTTTGAAATGAACATGAAATAAAATCTTGATGTGCAACTGAGAAATTCACTGGAATCTTGGGCCAAATCAACCCCTTATCACACCTTGTCCTTTCTTGTTTAAGCCTAAATGTATCAGCAATATATGATAGTTGAGCTGCATAGCTTGGGTGACCCTTGACCTATCTCTAATGTTGGAAGGGTCAAGTATAGGTTATCAAAGCCCTGCAGTGTGAATAAGAAAATTCCACAGAATTTAATATCTGAAGATGGCCATTTCACCAACTTATGTCTCTTCAATGAAGATCAAATCAAAACATTTTCAAGACCATAAACTGAAATATGTGTAAATGCTGATAAAGAACAAATAACCAATAGGATCTAATTGAAAAGCTAAGGACAGAGTACTGCATGATGGAGATACTCAATAAGTTTTATTAATTTTCTTTTTCTACAATTTGTTAGTGCAAATTAGTTCACAATATGTAATCCTTTTTGGGGCCAGCACCATGTACTGAAAACTTGATTGGGGGACAAACTTTGGGCTGGTGGTAATCACTGAAATGACATTATAATCACATGGTAGTCACTGTAATGACATTATTATTATTACATGTTATCATTGCAATGACATTATAATCACATATTAACCACTGTAATGACATTTTAATCACATAAGTATAACTTTTATGACATTTTAATCGCATAGTAACCACTGTAATTACTTTGTTACCATAATAATGACATTGTAATAGACCATACCTGAGATCTGGTATCAGAATTTACAAATCACTTATCAAGATGTCACGTTTTAAAGCCTAAAATGTCATGAAATTATGTTTTTGAAGTAACAGAAATTGCTCACATGGGGCTTACAAACAATAACTGGTGCATCTAAACACCAGAACTTGTATATTTTCTATCATACCTGATCTACAAGATGGACTGTCTTTGTACTTCTGTGACATACCAAGTAACACAACAGCAGCCTTTTCTACAGCTAGTGCCATGGCTTCTAGTGTTGATCCAGCTACAAAAAAGAGAAATAATGGCTTCTACAGCTAATGCCATGGCTTCTAATGTTGACCCAGCTACAAATAATATATATATATATATATAATGGCTTCTACAGCTAATGCCATCGCTTCTAGTATTGATCCAGCTACAAAAAACAAAGTGTAGAGATAAGGGTTGACATCAGAAACTTAAAGTTGCTGTTACATTTCAAGAAGCAATAAAAAATTTTGAGTTATATATAGAAGATTTTTATCCCTCTTAGGCTTACTAGATCTGAAACCTAGTTAAGGATGTTCGCTTGTCATGTTTATGCATTTCTGTCAGATTTTTGGACTTCTCTGGTTTCATCCATTCAAAACTTAATAATATTTTGCTCGGTGACCCCCTAATTTTTTTCGTTAATTTCATTTTGTGTATCTTTGGGAGCATTCTGACAAAATTTTATTCAACTGGTGTAATTTTGTCACATTCATTATTGGATAAACATTGCTCATGTTAAACCTATGAAAAATGCAGAGGAGTTCAGTTTCCCGCCATTTTTTTTTTAAACACTTGTATCTCAAAAATTTCATTGGTAACCTATCAATTTTTTCAGCTTTAATTAATTCTTTTTCAATTTTTTAACAAAAAATCACATTTAATTAATATCCTTGTTATTTTAAAATTGACCAGCCAACATCCTTAAAATTGTTGATTACATGGACCCTACACTGTAGGTTTACTCCCATTTGTTTTTCTGCTTGCAACATTTTAATGTTTCATTTTCTCAGCAACAGCTGAACAGAACTCCTTAATATTTTGGTCACATATTACAAGCAGCATATTGGTCTGTTTTGTGTATATCGTTTTCAGATTCTTATGCATCAACTTCCTGTAAACAAAAGACTAAGACATTTTTGAGTTCTATAATCTATAAACATGTATTTTAACTGTTTTTTTTTGGTCATATTTTTCTCACCAGCTGCTGATCACAATAGTTAGCCTTAATCAATATATAAGCTTCTTTTGGTGTACATGCATGCTTGTATGATGTTCATATATTTATTAATCACAAATACTGACCAGAATCTGTTGATATTTGGTACATTGCTTTATTTGAGTATTACATGTATACCAGTATATCAGGTATATCATTCTATAATGTAAGAGTGTCTAGAACGGGAGCTTTCTCGTAATAACATTTATTTATCTGTTAGATCGTGAATCTTTCATAAATGATTTTACTGTTTACAAATAGAAATTGTGAACTTATCTCCACAAATCATGCTCCAAAAAGGCCCTTTTACTGGTCATACTTTAAAAAACACCTTCCAGTCCTAAATGTAAAGAATCCATTTTGAGATCACATTTTTGCAAGCAGATGCAAATCACATATAAGGCTTTATATTGATGAAATGTTTTTAGATTCCTGGCATCAACAAAAAATAGATATCAGGTTCACCAAAAATATGGCTTCTTTATTACTCATATTTTCATATTGATTGCTGACAAAATAGGCAATTCTGGTGTTAATATGTGACCCAGTTCTTTTAACAAAGGGCTGTAAATAATGCAAGACAGAATTTGTTCTATGCTTCATATAATACTGGACAACACTACTTTGACATATATACTCTCTTACTCATGTGTTCTACATCCATCCAAACTTTATACCCAGCATTCTTCAGTTTGTCCTTGACCTTCAACATTACTGGTTGGCTGTCCCACTGGTAACTAATCATTATATGTGGACAATCAACTTCTAAGTGAACTGAAAATATTCAATTTTTTAGATCAAAATGACAGAAAGTACTGTAAAAGGTATATTTTCATGTGTTTAAACTTTGATATTTTGTCTCCAAGAAAAGTGTCCTTAGTGGATATTATTTTTAATGAAATTTATTCCATGAGGATAAAACATCACTGATATTCCATATCTGGATACTATTTTCCCATGTAAATATGTTCCATTTGATACTTTTTATGTAACAATTCTATCTCACAGATATACCATAAATATACTGTATAGCGGGTAATTTTTGTGGTCGCCAAATTTCTCGATTCGTTCCCAAAAGAGGGGTATTAAATTTTAGCGGTCATCAATTTTCAAGATTGGAAAATTGTGTTCAGGATAGACATGTATGAAGACATACTAACTTTAATTATGTGAGTTTTAATTTTCGCTCTTCTGTAAACCTCGCGAATATAGCGAAAATTAGAACCTCACGAAAATAAGCCGCTATACGGTATATTTTATCCCATGGAAATGTTTTTGAATAGGGATTAAGTAAATTGTTACATTAGAACTGTTGATTTAAAATAGCAATGTAAGAAAATGTAAAATTCTAACAGGTGTTTTTCAAGGAGCACTTGTAAGTCAAAAACATTTGTATGGCTTGTCAAAATATAAATTTGATATAATTTGTAGATTCTGTGAGCATGATCAAGACGAATACATCTCAACACTGAAAATTTTTAAGTTTAATTATTTCCTCTTTCATATGGTTGATCTGTAAATATGCAACCATAAAATTTTGTACATGATGTAGTAATTGTACTTCATTTGCAAATATTTTACAAAATAAAGCTAGATATATTAAACATGTATATATCTTGTATATTGGAAATGTATCTATGAAACTGATGCAGTGTTGTTTCCGCAGCTGATGCTGGAGTTACTTAAAGTTTCATTACCGACAGACCAGACCCAATAACACCTCCCATCCCCCCTTGGACCTGCCAATGGTTAAATTGTCATTTATCAGCTGTGAAAACTCTAGTTTGGATTTTGCAATGAAAAGGACAAGTTACCAAGATTAACACCTGCATAACTTAAACTTTACTCTAATTTGGCATTTTATGACATTAAAACCTTAGTGTTTATCAGCCTTTAGGGACCGACCATTTAACCTGAACATTAAACAAATTATCTTATTTTTGCACGCGTATCAACAAAATTTTTTTTTTTCAAAATTAACATTATTTTTTTGGGCAGAAAGCCTCATTCAGAAAATCTTTTTTCATCATTTTGGCAGCCAAAATATTTTTTTCACATAAAATCAGATCCAAAATATTTTTTTTGAAAAAACCATAGCCCCCCCTTCAAGTTAAATGGTAGGTCCCTTAACATGGTTCTTCATCCTTTCTTCCAACAAAAGTTTTAAATTTTATTTGTACTGGTAAAATGTATATTTGTTGAAATTGTCATCACCAGACTTCAAATTCAGTATTTTTTATTTTAATATATCAATTTACAGAAAATGGAAAAAACAGTATACCCCCATCAGAATGCCTCTGGTTTCCTTTTGGCATCTCACCAAATGCCACAATTTTTTAAACTCAACTTTTCACAATTTGCCATAAATCTCCTTGCCAAACTTTTTTAAAACACCCAAATATGGCAGGACAAATGATGGCATTCAAACAAGGTTACACTATATATCTCTTCAATATTTTTTTCTTTTATGCAAGTTATAGCTGAAAGGAATTATAGCAATTACCATGATTACATATCCTTTAAATAAACCTTCTTACAACAAATAATGTAGAAATCATACTCACTGTGATAAGTAAAACAGAAAACTGAAGTTCAAAACAAACAACAAAGCAAACTGAAAAAATAAATAACAACATATACTGTAACGCAAATGTAACTTTAAATTATCTCCCTTCTGTATGGACATAATTCCACAATACCCTTCCATGAAATAATGTCCTATCATGACAAAACTAGACATCGGAGAGATGGCAGCCATCTCTGTGGGCCCGCTGTATATAAGTGGAAATTCAAGTGTGTGTGGACACAATACAGGTGTGGACGCAGTACAAGTGTGGACACAACACAGGTATGGACACAATTCTATCATCAAGATATAAACAGAATGTAATGTCCAAAAGCAATAATCTGACCTTGAAGACAAAGGTCAAGGTCAAGGGTCAGCAATCATGGTTCATGACACATCGTCTTCAAATAATCTATCTACATGCAAAATATAAAAAGCCTATCTCAAAAGACATAACAGTTATAGCCAAGACACGACTTATTATTTGGAGAGCAAAAAACTGACCTTGAAAACAAAGGTCAAGTTCAAAAGGTCACAACTCATGGTCCATGACATATCGTCTTGAAGTGATCTATCTACATGCAAAATATCAAAAGCCTATCTCAAAAGACAAAAAAGATTTAGCCCAGACACGACTTGTCACTAGAAAAGCAAAAATCTGACCTTGAAAAAAAAGGTCAAGGTCAAAGGTCACAAATCATGGTTCATGATACATTGTCTTGAAGTGATCTATCTACATGCAAAATATCAAAAGCCTATCTCAAAAGACAAAAAAGATATAGCCCAGACATGACTTGTCACTAGAAAAGCAAAAATCTGACCTTGAAAAAAAAGGTCAAGGTCAAAAGTCACCATTCATTGTTCATGACACATTGTCTTGAAGTGATCTATCTACATGCAAAATATCAAAAGCCTATCTCAAAAGACAAAAAAGATATANCCCGGACACGACTTGTCACTAGAAAGGCAAAAATCTGACCTTGAAGACAAAGGTCACAATTCATTGTTCATGACACATCGTCTTGAAGTGATCTATCTACATGCAAAATATCAAAAGCCTATCTTAAAAGACAAACGAGTTATAGCCCGGACACGACTTTGTTACGGACAAACGGACAGATGAACGGACGGTTGCACGGACGCACGGACAGAGCGATTACTATAGGGCGTCTGCAACATAGTGGCGGGGCCCTAATTACATATGGAAAAATGTCTTCACCCTGACAACTTTTCATAGGCAAGGACACATTTCTTAAACTATTAATATGAAATTTTGTCAAGATGGACATTATTTCACAGGACAAAGTTTTGCTTTACTATACAACATGTACATATAAATGCACTGAAAGGAAAAATGGTGTTGAAATTTCAAAAGATCATCTTCCTTTGTTACATTCACAGTATAACTCCAAGAAAGTCATCTGGAACTTCAAATTTCATACAGTTGTCATAAAATTTTAAGTGCAAATTGACAAATATTGATGTGTTTTAGCTTTCCTCAGATGTTTCTGTAGTAACATTGTGACTTGGATTTTCAAAGCCATTTTTCCTTTTAGTGCATTAAACATTAAAAGAAACATATTTCCATTGTCAAAGCATGGCTGTGTGTGTGTTTACTCAATAAAAGGGACATAAATGGCGTTCCTTTGCTGAATTCCTGCAATTTTTTTTTCAATTTTTTAAGCATTTCTATCAGTCAAGTACCTAACCTGTATGAGTTATAACAGAATAATAACATGCATGTGTTATTACAGATGTTGTTTTGAGTTATCTGCTCTTTATTCCTAATTCTGTAATAACATATGTATGTAGCAACCTAAAATATATTACCTTTTTTTGGTCACTTGGGAATTGCTTAGACCTTTGCGCAGAAACTAATTATTTAGCCTGGATAAATCAGTTTTCAATTAAGTTAAAACATTTTTGATGAACCNTTTTTTTTTTTTGAAGGTTAAATTTATATAATTCTATTAGTAACAAAAATGTACATTTGAGCCTTTGTATCTGAAACCATGATGTTGCTGATGAATATTATTTATTTAGCTTTCGGCAGTACATGTATTTGATCAAAAAACTGTTCCAACCCACAGCTTCAGCAGACTGTGATAATCAACAATACAATAAATATGAAACGGAATGGGGTAAATGTCAAGGAGACAACATCCCATATCAAGGTTAAAACGACCCAAAACAAAGCATCTAGGGGTCACCGTACAGTCTTCAACACAGTGAGGAACCTCACACCATAGCAAGCCCTAATAAAGTACACCTATATGTAATAACAGAAATTATCCTAATATCTTTTAAAATAAAACAAATTTGATATGTCATTTCAAAGAACTTCCCACAAGATGCTGATTACAGACAAAATGGACAGATCATTTGCCATGTTTGTGGGGGTTTTATGTCAAAGTTACCCTAAAAATGAACAAGGAGGGATAGAGACTCTAGGCTTTGGTAAGGGCCAGGGCAAGGGTTAGCTGATAATTTCACAAGATAACCCCAATACACCAATGAACTTTCACCAAGAGCAGCAAATTCTATCTCATTTAGAAAATTTCTAAATACTAAATACAGTATTTATCACTATGAATTATATATCAAATTAAAGGGATCAAATGAGCTATACAATGATTTAAAAACATAAAAAATATTTTAAGAAAATATAATCAGAGACATGTGTCTCTGATATCATGCAATAAAGATAAAATCATAATAAAAATCAAGGTTAGTGAGTTTTTTTATGAAAAATATTCAGTAATATTTAACATGTTTAAAAAAAAGATATCTCACCAACAAATGAATTATTAATTGGACCTAGTTTACTTTAGGGTCCACTACATTTGGATGGAGATTTTTTCCTCTTTACCACAGTAGGCTTAGGTCTTAATGATCATGATGATAGGGCTGTAGGTTAGGGTTAGAGTTGGGAAAACTGTGTTGGGGTTGGAGTAGCAATGGTTAGTGTACTTTTGTTTTGTTAGGTTTGGGGTAGGATAAGCATTAACAACATGGACCCCTAAGACATATTTATTGATTCCAAACAATACTATGTAGACGTCTTGTACATACACTTTACTGAGTGCCTGCGACATCCCCTTTTTGGCATTCAGGTTTGACATTTGCCGGTATTAAATAATTGGAAGTGGTCAGAAGCCTTGTTTCCTCGTCAGAACCATTCTTTCATTAAAATATTTTGCTCATTTTCAATTATTTCCAGTGGGTCAGTCGTCAGTGTCCCGTAATGCATGAATATTTTTCCGTCGTTTGTAACTTCGGTATTTAGTCATTTGTCAGTCCCATCATACATTTAAGCATACGAAATCACTCAAAGTGCGAGACTATCTGTTCATGTCTTAAGTAAGCAATGTTATATATATAAAAATCATCGAAATATCCCCAAATGGCTCTGATTCCTTTAAAAACAATCGCCGTTTTCATGACAAAATTCTCATTGTCTGACAGTACTTAGATCGTTTTGGTCCAGAGATCCTACTTCTACCGACTCGTGATCACAGTCATCAGATTGACTATTCTATCACTTTAGTTGATTGCGCCGCCGCGAGACCGATAGGTGCAAATTATTTACAAGTGAGTGGATAAAAAGACACATCAGCAACGGGATGCAAAGTGAAAGTACAAAACCTTCCCAAGATTCAATGCGCAGACATGTGCGGGAGTCATTGACATTTTGTAAACATACCGAAACGTGAAGTGGTCTACTGTGAAAGGATAAAAGGCTAAAAATATACTGAGCGCAATTTTCTGACCCTATATTTTTATTTTTGAGAATGGCGAAATGATGCAGTCGGCGGAAAAAATAAAAATAAAATCCAAAGGAACCACTTTTATTTTTATTTCCATTTTGGCAAAAATAGGGTCGGGCGGTCCCGTTAAACAGAAAATAAAAAAAGTCTGGCCTTATTTTCAAATGACCTAAGTAGATACATTGTCAGAAAAAACAATTCTTGTATACAGTTTGCAGTTTGCTTCATAAGTTTCAGAGGAGAGGATCAAATTGTTCAAATGTTTTCTCATATGGTCCAATCCTTAACTATTTTCCTTCCTCAGCAAAAAGTTTATTTATATTACACAACACTACATCACACAACACTTAAACAATTAAGAATGTTGAACAAAAATCGCAGAATGCATAAACAGATACAATAAACTGTAATTTTATACCAGAATTTGTATTCAGGTTAGGACTTTCCAGTTCCTGGTTCATTTCCCACAATGTACCTCTAGCAGCATGCTTTATATCTTCAATATCTGAACTCTCTAAACTGTGTAGAACTGAAAAAATAAAACAATACATAATCAGATATAAACAGAATTATAAAGCCTGTTTGAGTTCAGGACCCAAATTAAGTAAGCAAACAAGATGAGTTTTGTGAAAATGCTCCTGAACAACAGCAATGAAGAAACCTATCCCATCATTCACATACCTCTTAAACAAAGAGTAATACCAATGGGTAATTATTTGCCTAAAGAAATTGTACAGACTAACATAATAAATCTTTTTTTCTTAACAAGTGTAGATATCCATTAAACATTTCCTTTTTGGCTTATCTCATTCAAATTTGACTTCATTCTGCATATGTTCTGTGGTTGTTAATTTGAGTTTACCTCTGGCAATCTGTTCATTTGGCCTTTTTTGGTTGTTTGTTGGATTATGGAAGTACAGTGGTTACCTTTGACAGGCTGTTCACTTTTTTGTTTACCTTTGACAATCTGTTTACTTTGTGTTTAATTTGACAAGCTGTTTACTTTTGTGTTTATCTTTGACAATAAGTTCACTTTTAAGTTAAATTTGACATGCTGTTCACTTTTGTGTTTACAGTACAGCCAGAGACTTACCATGATAAATCACTGTGATAGACATATCACTCTGCTTAGCGAAATTTATATATTTTATTTGCTATTTAATCTACATGTATCAACATGTTTCTATTGCATTTAAAGTGATACAGTCTACTACCTGACAAGCAAAGTAATGATGTTGATATAGATCAATCTGGAGCACAATTATATTTATTAAAAAATTTAGAGTGGTATGTCTTTCACAGTGATATTTCACAGTAAATCTCTGGCTGTTCTGTACCTTTGACAAACTGTTCACTTTTGTGTTAACTTTGACAAGCTGTTCACTTTTGTGTCTACCTTTGACAGCTAATCACTTTTGTGTCTACGTATACCTTTGACAAGCTGTCCATTTTTGTGCCTACCTTTGACAAGCTGTCCATTTTTGTGTCTACCTTTGACAAGCTGTTCATTTTTGTGTCTACATTTAACAAGCTGTTCACTTTTGTGTCTACCTTTGACAGCTATTCACTTTTGTGTCTACCTTTGACAAGCTGTTCACTCTTATGTTTACCTTTGACAAGCTGTTCACATGACTTCATCCTTTGTTTGTTAGATTTATGGAAGGACAGTTTCCATACACCATTGACTGCTAAAGACACTTCTTCATCTGAAAATTTCTTTGTCAAAATGTTTAAATAAACATCAATGATTTCTAACGACATTAATCTCTCCTTGTTCTCGTCATTGGCAAGTAAGTTGTACAATCCACGTAAAACTTCTGATACGTTCATTCCATACTTATATGACATGTGGTCTTCAGAGCTATAAGCATTTTTGAGAATGTCAACTATAAATACAAGCACCTTGCTGTCAGTACTTATGATATGAATTTCCGAATCGTTGACAACATATGACATCACAATTATACACTTCGCTCTTATCATTGCAATCTTTGTCTTAGACAATTTTAGCAAGACGGATAGAAAGTTACACTGTCTTAAAACCTCCCGAGAGTTTGAACTGTTTCGACAAATATTATGCAGGATTCCAAGAAAAGCTTTAATTGTGCATTTAAGATTCTTATTGGTTTCAAACTGATCACATGAAAGTATTTTCTTTAATATGATACACATATTGTTCAAAATATCCAAATTTGCTGTTATATCAACACAAAACTTTATATTTGAATCAGATAAGATCCAGGCAACATTTAATATATGCTTAACTTGTTGCCATTTGACATCAATGGTTTGGTCTAGATCAGATGAGTTCAGTTGTTTCAAAGCATTTCGGACAATTATGTAAAACTCTTCCTTTACTACTGTCTCCATTCCAACAATTGACTTTCCCTCTTTTTTGTCTGGTTTTACTGAATTCCAAACATATTCAAGGTCTCTGAAATGTTTAATGTGAAGGATATCATTTTCTGCTGCTAAGCATTGAATTAACCCTGACAAAGACAATCTTTCATTTTCTACATCACTAGATATTTTAACTTTTGGTTGAGGAGTATTATTAAGGGAAATGTCTAAAGGAAGGGGAGATAACTCTCTAAGATTCCCTTCTCGGCTTTTTGGACGTGGGGGTGTCTTTGTTTCATCTTGCTGGTTTGCATTGTTATTAAGATCATGTAATATAGCTATGCCGCTACTTTCTTGAATGAAGTTAAATGATGTTCTATCCATTAACACAGTCTTATTGTCCACTTCTATATCCTCTATGCCATTTTGTACCTGCCAAAAAGGTTTTGAAATTGGGCCTTCCACATGCTGTTCCTCTGTTGTATTATTTAGTTTCTTAAGATTATCTCCCTTTATAACCTTTATACTGTTAACAAATTCATCAGGATTCTGCTTTCTGTGACACGTGCTGCTATCTAGTGGTAACTCATCAATCAGTTCGTTGAGCAGTTTATCAACAACAGCTGATTTTGAAGGTGTTTCATTCATTATGAAATGGGTGATCCTAACATCAACAACATTAGATCGTTTATCTTAATTCTTTTTTCTTGTTCTTAATTCCAGCTGACATTCAATTATCTGCAAAATAAGAAATAAACAGCTGACATTCAATTATCTGCAAAATAAGAAATAAACATTAACTAGAGCATGTCGAAACTGGCGTTGTCGGAAGGGCCCCGCAATTTCGATCCTGAAACTCTGGGCATAAGTAAAAGTCAGATGAGTGTGGATTCAAATTCTGTTTGACAAACTAATGTGTTGATACAGCATATACAGTAATTTGCTGGATGCAGTGATTTCTTGAAGTTTTACCTAACTATATCATTTCTTGGCTTCAGACTAAATATCAAGTCATTTAAAGTTAAAAATCAAAGTATCAGCAAAACAAAGTAATTCAGTGACAAACCTATAAGTCACTCACACAATACAAATCATCATTTCCAAGCTTCAGACCAAATTTCAAACCATTCCCTATTGTAGAAGCCAAGAAATCTGTGACGGAAATTTGGTTGATAGTAATAAATTAAAGTATCGGCATGTACAGGAAGTGGAAGCCTGACAATGTTGAAAGTTATTTACACAATACAACTCATTATTATCAAGCTTCAGACCAAATTTCAAATAATTCCCTGTTGAAGAAGCAAAGAAATCTGCAACGAAAATTTTGTTCATAGCAAAAAAATCAAAGTATCGGCACACAGGAAGTGGATTCCCAATAAACCTCAAAATTGCTTACACAATACAAGTCATCATCTCCAAGCACCAGGCCAAATTTCAAATCATTTTCTATGGTATAAGCCAAGAAATCTGTGACAAAAAATTTGATAAAAGTAAATAAAGGGCTACGCCGAGCACAGCATGATACGACCGCAGCATGTCGAACACTGAAATTTGAACAAGTGTAATTCAAAATGAATGAGGACACAGTAAAGAGCTTGATACAGTAATTAAATGGACCAAATAAAGAGCTTGAATCAGTTGCTATTTTTGCACCTTTGGCCTCTTTAGCTCGGAAACGGTAAAAGCTATGCCAAATTTGTTGACATACTAAAGAAAGCTTATATCAAGAAGAATCCAAAGAAAAAAACTGATCGAAATCCGATGAAAAATAAAGATTTCACATATTTTGAAAATTCGCAATATTTGCCCCTTTGACCCCTTATAGGTCTGAAACCGTAAGAGCTACGCAAAATCTGTTGGCAGAGAACTGAAAGCTTATATCAGGAGGAATTTAAAGAAAAAAATCCCATCAAAATCCGATGAAAAATAAAGATTTCACATATTTCGAAAATTTGCAATTTTGGCCCCTTTGACCCCTTGTAGCT
>MJUU01039350.1:51125-64077 GCA_002080025.1 Modiolus philippinarum
ATTGTGTTAAAATTTCATAAGGATTGATCAACTTGAAATTGAGTTATTGGCCAAAACTTAAAGTGTCTACAGACAACGACGCCGACGACGACAACAACGACGACATCAAACACGACGACATCGCCATACCATTATACGACCACAAAATTTTTTGCAGTCATATAAAAAATCAAAGTATCAGCAAACAGGAAGTAGAAGTCCGACAAATTTGTAAATCACTTACACGATACACCTCATCATTTCCAAGCTTCAGACAAAATTTCAAATCATACAAGCCAAGAAATCTTTGACAGAAATTTCGTTCAGAGAAAAAAGAAGAGCTGGCACCCAATGGCACCCCGATATACATGTACATCCGCTCATTGAACCCTGAATCAATGTGGCAAGTGCAAATTTAATTGTATAGGGACACAATACAAGTATACATGTAAACACAATAAAATAATGAAAAACAATGATGTCTCGGCAAACAAGAAGTACTTATGACTTAAACTTGAAATCCGAATACATGATAGATTGGACCATAAGGAAGCTCTGTGCAAAACAACAATTGAACCCCACTTACAGTTTCAGAAAAAAAATTGTGACGAAAAATTCCATATATTGTACAACAATGAAAAAAACAATAAAGTCTCGGCAAACAGGAAGTACTTATGCAGTAACCTTGAAATCTGTATATACTTATCAGACCATCATGAGAAAGTTTTTGCCAAAATATGATTTCATTCTGTAAAGTAGTTGCTGAGAAAAGTGTGGTTACGGACATACGAACGAACGGACGAACGAACAGACGAACGAACGAACAGAGGTAAAACAGTATAAAAATCAAAGTATCGGCAAACAGGAAGTGGATACCACACAAACTTCAAAATTGCTTACACGATACAAGTCATCATTTCCAAGCACCAGACCAAATTTCAAATCATTCCCTATTGTAGAAGCCAAGAAATCTGTGACGAAAAATTTGTTAAAGAAAAAAAAACAAAGTATCGGCAAACAGGAAGTGGAAGTCCGACAAAGTTGAAAATTGCTTACACAATAAAATTCATCATTTCCAAGCTTCAGACCAAATTTCAAATCATTCCCACTTATACAAGCCAAGAAATCTTTGACGAAAAAAATTGTTGACGGACGAACAGAAAAAGTGAAACTATAGGGCACCCGCATCTCAATGCAGGGCCCTAGTAATAAGTATAATGTACAGACTACCAGTAGTTCACATTACCATGCAAATCTAAACAAGAATAGAATTCCTGGGTCCCCCGCCACTCATGCGATATACTACATGTAGTATACTGTATATGAAATAACAATATTTTCAAACATTAAGGGCAGTTCCAAAATTAAATATGTGGGGATACAAAAAGGATTGACCATGGCAGATGTCCATCTTGACCAAGGTATTAGTGGTATTAACATTTGGTATAAATTTCATGAAAATCTGTGCCACGATATAGCTGAAATATTGCTTAAGTTGGCGTTAAGCAATAATCAATCAATCAATCAATCATGAAAATCTGTCAAAATTTTATGCCATAAGATCACTTACAAGATCAATTTTTGGATGAAACGGTGTTGTTATTTTGGTCAAAGTCCAATAACTCCGTCAAAAAGTCTCGACCGAAACTGATCTTCGAACTCGACCAAGGTATTAGTAGAATAAACATTTGGTATAAATTTCATGAAAATCCATTATAATTTGTAGGCATGAGAGCGCTTACAAGGTAAATTTTTGGATAAAACAGAGTCATTATTTTTGACAAAGTCCCATAACTCCGTCAAAAAGTATCGACCCAGGCTGATTTTCTTACTTGACCAAGTAATGAGTGGTATAAACATTTGATATAAATTTCATGAGAATCTGTCAGAATCTGTAGGCATGAGAGTGCTTACAAGGTCAATTTTTGGCTAAAACGGTGTTGTTATTTTGGTCAAAGTCTAATTACTCCATCAAAAAGTCTCGACCGAAACTGATATTCAAACTTGACCAAGGTATTAGTGGTATAAAGATTTAGTATTAATTTCATGAAAATCTATTAAAATTTGTAATTGAGTCGAGTACTTACAAGGTCAATTTTAGGATAAAACAGAGTCATTATTTTTTGTCAAAGTCCCATAACTCTGTCAAAAGTATAGACCAAGGCTGATTTTCGAACTTGACCAAGGTTATAGTAATATAAACATTTGGTATAAATTTCATGAGAATCCGTCGAAATTTGTAGCCATGAGAGCGAGTACAAGGTCAATTTTTGGCTAAAACAAGTCATTATTTTGTCAAAGTCCCATAACTCCATCAAAAAGTATCAACCAAGGCTGATTTTTGAACTTGACCAAGGTATTAGTGGTATAAACATTTGGTATAAATTTCATGAAAATCCGTCAAAATCTGTAGGCATGAGAGCACTTACAAGGTCAATTTTTGGATAAAACTGAGTCATGATTTCGGTCAAATTGAAGTCCCATAACTCCATCAACAAGAGTTGTCGGAAGACAACATAGCTCGCCGGGGATTCAAGTAACCACAATGCACCATAAATTCGAAAGTAATAGAAAGCTTTCTTCACAAGAAAGTCATATATCAAATATAAACACCCTATCACTAAACAACTTAGTTCTAAAAACAAAGTTAAAGTTTTTAAAAAATTGCCCTCAGGGCAAGGTCAAGGTCAAAATTCTACAAATATGGTACCATTAGAAAGCTCTCATCAAAAGAACGTCACATACCAATTATGAAGACCCTACCACTAAACAACTTAATTCTACTAGAAGCAAAGTTAAAGTTTTTTAAAAATTGCCCTCAGGGCAAGTTCAAGGTCAAAATGTCTACAAATATGGTATCACAAGAAAGATCTCACCATAAGGAAGTTACATACAAAATATAAACACCCTACAACTAAAAGCCTACATTCTAGAGGCAAGCTTAAAGTTTTTTTGAAAATTGCTGTCAGGGCAAGGTCAAGGTCAAAATGTCTACAAGTATGGTACCACTAGAAAGCTCTCCTCACAAGGAAGTTACATACCAAATATGAACACCCTATCACTAAAAGCCTGCCTTCTAGAGGCAAGGTTAGATTTTTAAAAATTGTCCTAAGGGCAAGGTCAAAAGTACCAAAAGAAAGCTCTCATCACAAGAAAGTCACATACCCACTATCAACATCCTAGCTTTTCAGGTCTCAATTCCACAAGCCAGGTTAAAGTTTTGCTGACGCCGACGACGACGCCGACACAGGGGGTATGACAATAGCTCTCCGGACATTCGTCCCGGCGAGCTAAAAAGTATTGATCAAGGCTGATTTTTGAATTTGACCAAGGTATTAGTAATATAAACATTTGGTATCAATTTCATGAAAATCCATTATAATTTGTAGAGAGCGCTTACAAGAAAGTGTGACGGACGGACGCACAGACACACAGATGCACGGACGCCTGGCATTTCTATGTCCCCGCTCTGCGTTGTGGCAGGGGACAATAACAGGTACTGCTAGGACACAAATTAAATCCCCACGACCCACGTCACATTTCTAAAACAAGTTACAAATTTATTGATAGACAGTCAAATTTACAGAAAATAATTAGATGAAGAAGAAGAAGAATGTTTTTATTGTCCAATAGAATGGGCCCACGAGGGGCATAATACAAAAATACATATAAATAAACAAAGTAAAACAGAATACAATTTTACATGACAATATACACGCTCATGTGTATAAATCAACAAATAATAATGATGAAAAAAACATGCTGATGTGGTTTCTGCAAATCAATATATGCATTTATTAATATCATGATGATAATTATTAACATGTTTAATATTTTTCTGTCTTCCTTATGCCTTATAAAAATATTTTCGATTATATACATAAGTAAGCGTAATTAATATAATGCAAAACAGCACTAACTGACTAAAGAAGAAACTATTAACATATCACTTTATACATGCTTTTGAGGTTAAGGCTTATATCAAAGGATTATGTTTAATTATTGGGTAGAAGTACAGTACAAACAGAGGCATTCAGTTAAAAATCACTCTGGTCCGACAATTTTCACCCTTGTCACCCCGGAATTCACAGGCATTGTCGGTGTTTGTCCGGCAAAATCGTCGGTAAAATTTCACCCAAAAAATCGTCGGTAATTTTCTTTGATGTTCGGTCAATTGATAAATGCCGGTGAAAGTCGGACTTCCACCAGAATTGTCGGGGTTTTAGTGTCCTATTTGTCTCTTAAAAAAAAATCAATTTTTAGGCTTATATCAAGAAGATGACAACCGGGTTTCGTGTGACTTCCCCTTCAAAAATCGTATTTCGGAACGTATTAATAAATGCCACGATAAAAAAAGACAATTGAATGGCTTCGACAAAACATATACCTATGTAAAAACGTCTCCTCAATTTCCATTTGACCGAGAATAGTGGGTTAAAACACGTCTAATTTCAAAACGTAAGACTCCGTAGATTCTCATTCTGACATGCTAGAATGTTCGGGTTGCACGAAATTGAAGCATGAAATTTCTATTTTTATGACCAATCAAAATAAAGTTTAGCGGATTCCCCTTAAAAATAGGCTCGCACAAAATATTGTTTGTGACAAAAATAGCAGCCAAAGACGTGGTCTCTCCAAACACCGCGGAGGCATTTCAGAATTAAATCATTATCTTTTTATACTATTGGAAAGCTCTTTCGGATAAAACACATATATGAGGTGTTAGCATAAAAAATGAGAAAAGTTATCTACTCAAGGACTTATGAGATTATACGTCCTTGATCTACTCAATAAAGAATTTCACCGTCTGTTGAGTCTGTTGAGCATCGTGTAAAAAATAATAAAATGCTTTTATGGAATGTTTTAAGTAGTTCTTGGAACTGAATATTCACTGAAATATTCCCTGCAAAGATTTGTGAATATTGATTTTCTCTGAAGCTATTTATTATTAGCTAGGCTATGGAATAGCCTAGCTATATAGATAGTTCTTGGGGGAAAGTGAGGAGTACGCTTGCGTAGTGAGGAGAACGCATGCGGAGAAGACTATTGACCAATAGGAATTTCAGATTCTCGAAAATCAAAATGGCGTCCAGTTTCGTCCTGATAAAACGGGGCGGGGTTTATTTTTTTCTGTTTCCTTGTGGAAGTTTAAAAGTATCATAAACATTTACTATAGGTGGTACAGGGAACATGTTTGCAGAGGATGATGGGATTGGTATTGCAATAATTTAAAATATAGATATGATAAAAAGAACAGTAATGTATAAATTTAAAACCAGAAGTTAAAAATAAAGATGAGGTATTGTGCAATAATCAATAATATACAAATACTATAAAAGACTTTTCAATTATGTTAAACAAAGCGTGATTGTAGTTTGTGGAGATACTTAGGCCCGGGTACTTAGGCAATGGAGAACGAAAGGTGGAAAGAGATAGAATTGCGTTTTTTGCGGAAGAATAAAGAGCTACCCTAGGAGAATGCAAAACAAAAAAAAAACCCAAAAAACAAAAGCACGAAACTACTTTGAGTTGCTGTTGGCAAAAAAATTAGAGGTTTGATCGAATCAGTGACTGTTTTATCACATGTGCAGACCAATACAACAATAAAAGAAATTACAAAAAAGTACCGATAAAGGTTTACTTCAAGTATTGATTACATCATGACCCACCACACCCTTGTCAATCAAACACGCAATTTTTCTATCCAAGGCTATTCCATAGCCTAGCGTATCGTTTTTATTTCATAAAAACCATTATCCGATTTATATCATCCACTTATGTTTATAAAGTCCCCTCGTGTTTTCTAGTTTCTATTCGAAGTTATTAATAGCGTGCTATTTATAGGTCATCACTCACAAAGATTAACCTTGACCTAACAAAACGAAATTACGCAGTTTTAAGGCTGATATTCGTGTAAATTATTTAATAAGTAACAAGTTATTTTATATAATATGATCTTTTAACAACTTTGAGTTCTGACAGTCACATATAATTCACGATGTTCATATGAATTATAAGTTATTTTCTGCCATACGCATAATATTTTTAAAAAGATATCCTCTCGATCTTCCGACTAATTAATAAAATATGAAAAGCAAGCTTTTCCAAAATAATAACTGCACTTGGAGATGATTACTTCGTATACACAAGTAGATAGATATTGACAAGTACAATTAACAACAGCAGGTGAGTTAATCCTCTGTTTATCAGTTTCTCGGACATCCTTGAATGTCGGTGAATGTTGGGTTTGTTGTCGGACATTCGCCCTGTTTCACCCTCAATTCACCGACGTCGGATTTGAGTGATTTTTAACTCATTGCCTCTGTTTGTACTGTAATTAAGTAACTTATTGGTTTTGTTGGTTGTTGTCATCTTAAATAACTTTGGGGTCAGTTTTTTGTTCCATACTTACGAAAATTGTCAATGGTTTATTGATTTTTTATTGTAATGTCATGAAGATGTTACAAGAACAATAGAATAATGATATCTGAAGCTTTTTTCATAGGTAAATATTCACCTGTCACGAGTACAACCAAAATCAGTTATATTTCAAATAACATTTTCAAGTTATTTTCAAAATTTCATTGTAATAAAAAATAACAAAATATACAGTTATTTTTGTATTTCGCATCAATTTCAAGTGTTTGAATTTGTACTTGGTAATTTTGCCTGACAAACCATGTATTTTTTATGATAAAGTAATTATTCCTCTTTACTTTGAAGGTTAGAAATTTAATCTTTGCCGATAACCAGGAACCTTTTGCAGAAAGCTATTGAAGAAGGACACCCTAGAGGCATTGAACATGTTAAATATCAATTAAAAGTCATTACTTCCTCAAGAACAGAAAATAATTACTCAGACCATTTGCTGTTAATATTCTCTTCAAAACAGTACATAACATTTGACCTTGTCTCTGAAATTGAGACTCCAGAAAAATATTAAAGATTTGTGATTTATCTTAAACATAAAATATGAAATATAACTTTTTTCAGTTATTTTCTGTTTTTTCCTAAAGGGAGATAATATTGTAGTCAATGGAGATAATTTGGACACTGAAAATATAACAAGAATAAGTTATTCAAATAATAACTGATTTTGGTTGAGCCCCTGCCTGTTCACTACCACACTTTCATTTGGAAGTTTGGGATATTTTCATCATCATTTCCTCTGTCCTTCTTATTCCATCTACAAATGCATAGTTTGAAGCAGTGGCAGTAGAATATACCTAAGGAAGAAAGCACAAGTAATTTACACAAATTTATCAAAGACGAGAGACACAGCCAAAATCGAACACCAGAGCAGTAAAAGCCAAAGACATGGGACATCCATAAAACATATACAGTCAGTGGCCAAAAGTGTTGATGCATAAGACTTTTTTACTATATATTTCATGTAAAACGGAGTTTTTTTCAAAAAATTATTGTGAAGTCACTTCTTATCCGATTTCAATGAAAATTTCACCGATAAACTCGGAATCTTGTGAAGTTTACTTGTTTATTTCAGTGTCATTTTCCGAACTTTGGTTTCAAAGAATTCAAGATTTAAACAGGAATTAAAAATTTGACGTCACAATTTTACTTGTATAAATAGGGAATAATGACCCAAAATTTTACACTTCATGTTTAAATCAGTGATTCTTTCAAACTGCAGGTCAGAAAATTATGTCCAAATAAACAAGTAAACTTCGAGAGATTGTGAGTTTATCAGTGAAATTTTCAGCGAAATCTTATGCGCCAACACTTTTGGCCACTCACTGTATAACACTAAAACCAGAGGCTCCCTGGAGCCTGTATCGCTCACCTGGCTTTCAGTTGCCACAATCAAGCTAACATTGTAAGTTATACAGTTTAACTCCAGTCTCTCAAACTTTGGTAGAGCAAACACCACCATTAACTTGGACTCTATTTTAAGTCTGATCACGTTTTACTATACTTCTTTGTTTGGCTTTTTTGACAAAAATTGTCTTGCTAAGGACCACTTTCGACACCAGTTTTAAATTTGAGACATCATTTGGTAAATGGCAGTCAATAACAATTTTTAACATCATATCTTTAAGTTACGACATCAATATCCACTTGGAAACCAAATTTCATTGAAATCAGACAATGTTGAATTTTCCTGCCTTTTTGAAAATGGTGGTCAACAAACAATTTTTAACATCATTTTTGAAGTTGTATCATCAAAACCTATTTGGAAACAAAATTTCATTGAAATCGGACAATGTTGAATTTTCCCGCTTTTTGTGGAGGCCATTTTGAAAATGGCGGTCAACAAACAATTTTCAACATTGGTTTTGAAGTCACAACATCGATTACTGATAAACCTTTTTGGCTAATATAACCCATTTTTGGCTAATTTAACAGGAAACACCTAATTTTTAGCCAAATTCACATTAAATTAGACATGGACAGTTATATTAGCCAATTCCCATTATATTTTCCATGTCACAATAAAATTAGACATGTCACTGTAAAATTAGCCATGTCACAGTTAAATTAGACCTTTTTTGGTTAAATTGAATACACATCACTGTTTTTTTCCCTTTTGATTTATCCAAAAAGGTCTAATTTAACATGGACATGACTAATTTTACAGGGACATGGCTAATTTTACAGTGACATGTCTAATTTAAAAGAAACTTGGATAATGTAATAGGACTTGGCTAAAATAATGTTTCCATGTCTAATTTGGCAATAATTGGCTAAAAATTAGACATTTCTTGTTAAATTAGCCAAAAACGGGTTATATTAGCCAGATAGGTTTACTAGTGATATATTTGGAAACCAAATTTTATTGAAATCGGACAATGTTGAATTTTCCCACCTTTTTTGGTGGCCATTTTGAAAATGGCGGTCAACGAACAATTTTCAACACCGTTTTGAAGTCGCAACATCAATATCTATTTGGAAACCAAGTTTCATTGAAATCATACAATGTCGAATTTTCCTGCCCTTTTTTGCGGCCATTTTGAAAATGGCGGTCAACGAATAATTTTCAACACCAGTTTTGAAGTCACCACAGCCAAATGACAGCATTGCAAACATTTTATCAATTTACACTTTACCTTCATCTTCTATAGTTTTGGAAATTGAGGACGAAAAATATGAAAATTCTGTGAAAAAAGGGCAATAACTCATACATGGGTTTTTGGATTATCTTCAAAATTTCAGGGTGGGTAGATCTTGACATGCTGAACATTTTTGCAATTAAAGATGACTCCTATCTCTTAAAGTTTTTCTGAAAAAAAAATTAATAAAGTTATTTAGGCCAGGTGAGCTAACAAACAATAACTATAAAAAAAAAACACTGTGAGCAACTTCAGGTGCTCCAGAACGTAAGCATATAATTTTGTTGCATAATTTTTACATAAATACTTGGTACATTGTGTAGATGCACAGTAATATTTCAGAATATTTTCATTTAAGTTAAAACTTTGGTTTATTTCCTAAAGATGTCCAAGACTGACAGACTAATACTTTTTTTTAATTTCAGCATTTGGGGCAGGGGGGGGTCAAAGATAATTGGAATATTTTGTAAATATTTATAACGCTCATTCAAAATATGATTCAAATATTGTGGAAAGTTTTTAAAAAAATCAAATACCCCTTTTTTTTTAAGAAATGACTTTCCACACTATTTTGGAGGGAAAGTTAAAATGTACCACCCCTCCCCCAGTCGAAAACATTTGAGATCCTTCGGATAAAAATACAGAAATTAAATCTGTTCAGAAATTTTTGGGCCCCTCATAATGCACTTCTTGTCTAACTTTTCTGATAAATGGAAATTCGTCCCTAGGGCTTCTTCTTCTAGTTTCATGTCTTTAATTTGTATAACTTAAGATTCCTCGTCTATATTTTGGTTTGGTATATATAGTGTGGTATACACACTATCTAAGTACAGCAACTACAACCTCACGGTATGGAAAGAAGATAACAATTCCTTCTACTCAGGACTAAACTATGCTATAGATTTGGCATTGCTATTTACGTTATTGTTTTTACTATTCGTTGAGAGTGTACCTTCAATTATTTCTGATTTTTTCGTTCTGCCTCAGCAGCTAGAGTGAGGGGAGGTAACTGATGTGATTTGAAAAAAAACATAATTTGCGGAACTATGACGGGAATTAATTCCGGTTTACAAATCAAGTATTGGCGCACTGAATTTGTTCCGTTTCATTTTCATGTAAAACAACATAACTTTATATTATATATTATATTAGTCCCAGTTTATCAATGCAATTCCATTCCATTTAAATCCATATTTTTTTATTGTTCAGGACTTTAATATAAATGTAGTTGAGTCAATATCAGAAAAGTGCAAATTTCTTGTCCATTGTAGTTATTTTATTTTTATTTCTATTTTCTGCATCATACTGATCAAATTGGTGTTTAGAATTGAAGAACATGTTTAAATACATTTGAAAAGGCCAAAAATATACCAAATATATATGTTTTAAAAAGTATCATACCCTCAAGTTGGAAATATAGTGTTATTCATATTGTCCGAACATGGTGTCCTGACTTTCTGAAACAACATACATATATCAAATCAAGTATTTTCACTCTTAATTTTCATAAAAGTTGTAGATTATAGAATGAATTTGTCATATTTATTAACATTTTTATTTTCACTTCAATTTCCATAAAAAAATTTTGCTCTTCAAAGCATTGTCCAGATTGTTCACTTCACTCCTGTTACCACCGATATTTTAAAACCTGGAAGACCGGGAATATTTCACTAATAATGCATTGGAAGAACATCATTTCTTGCATGCATGACTCATAGGACAAGTTTGAGAGGCCGCTAATTTTGAACATTTATCGCCATTCAAAAAATTGTAAAAAAACGTCCTTGTAATTCTTTACTGTTACGTTCCTTCCTGTAAACAGGAAAAAAGTAACAGGATAGAATTTTCAAATATACTCTCTAATTTTGATCAATTATTGTCAAAAAGTTTATCGTGCAGGAGGTATTATTTGAAGTAACGCATCACAAATAACAAATATCCGGGTATAGAATGTTGACGTAACTTATTTGTATCTCGAAAACAAATAAATATTCATATAACTGGTAACAGTAAAGAAATTAACTAGTAACAGGAAGGATGATAAGAAAGATTCTATTGACTACACTTACCGAAGGCATAGCTAATCACTGAATTGGCTAAATTAATATTTTATAATGTTTTTTCAATAACACAAATTAAAGGAACCACTGTCAACATACAATCCCTTTAGGAAAAATCAATTTCACTTTTGGTAACAGGAAAGAAATTTCAGGCAACAGTAAGGAATTAACTGTCTTTTCTTTCTTATTTCTGATAAAATGACAGAAGTTTTCAATGAAATAAAGAAAAAAACATCATATAAAACTAAAGGAAATTTGCCTTATTTCTTAAGATGAACTTTATTAAAGTATTTTTTTTATAATATAACAGTAAAAAAATCCGGGCAGACATGGTAACAGGAAGGAAAATCCTTATAAATTATTGATTGCAGGAGGCACAAATACCTAAAAAGGGAAAAGGACAGATGCAGAAGCATTTGTGGATGAACATTTTTACACTAAAGTATAAGACATTACCTTAAGAAAAGAAAATGAAGTGATTGCTTTAAAGGATAATTCCTTCCTGTTACTCAAGTTTCTTTCCTGTTACCAACTATGTTTTTTTTCGATTAAAAAGGTTCTATACACTTATCAAATACAATTAAACGTGGTTTATTGAGATTAATTAATCGCCAATTCAATAAAACAATAATTATTTCGGAAGCATTAAAATACAAATTACTAGACATATCTAAATAGAAGAAAAAAATCTGATTTTCAGAATCGCTATGACGTACCAACTTTGAGCAAAGATTTCCAAGTTCTAGATATTTAATTGTTAAACATTTGAATTTTAATGAGATTGAATATCATTTGAAATTTAAGTAAACAACAAAAATTATTATGATTCAAAGTCCCTTTGTACATTTACACTTCAGAAAAAAATCTTTTAATCTGGTAACAAGAAGGAACTAGATAAATATGTCCCATTTTTAAGTTGCCATAGTTACCATGTTGATTAATTTTTTGAATTACAGACACTAATTTTGTTTTTGCAAATGTTTGGTCTTTGTTTTAAGTCATTAAATTAAATACCAGATTTTGAGACTTAAATTTTGGTGTTTTTTCTTGGTCCAAAATTTGCTTTTTTCTGATATTTTCTCAGTTATACTATTTCGAATTTTAGACTTTAAGTTTGAACGTATGGACAAACAGAATAACGGACGAATGGGGAAAACGCTATATCCCATGCCCAACTTCGTTGGGCGAGGGGATAACAAACAGTACACTTTTCGAGTCCGAATATTTCTTTTTAGTGGGCCGCAGTATAAAGATGTTTAAAATTTTAATTTCATGGTGATTGCAGGTTTGCAAATGCAAATGTGGAAATTAGCACGTGCCCACTAAAAAAAATATTCGGACTCGAAATGTGTGTAATGTTTGTTATCCCCTTGCCCAACGAAGTTGGACAGGAGATATAGCGTTTCGCCCGTTCGTCCGTTAGTCTGTTTGTCCATACGTTCAAACTTAAGACCATATATCTTTTGAATAACAAGTCATCGATGGACAAGGTTTTGTCTCGGGGAGGGGGTAACTTCTATATGTATAGGTACGGGACGTGCGGCAAATTCGGGGTAGAATTTCCCGAAAGACTTTGGAGATTTCGGGTCTATATTTTAGCAATTTCTGGAGATTTCGGGTTTAATTTCTTGTTGTTTGGAGATTTCGGGTATCAAATTTTGTTTTCCTGGCCAATATAAACAAAGTGAAAGGATTTGCTACATTCCTGATGTAATGTCACTTTAAATTAAGCATTAACCTTTTGATTACCACATCCCCTTTGGATAAATTCGGGTCATTATTTTAGTCTCTTTGGATAAACTCGGGTCTCAAATTTGGCCTGACCTGGATAATTTCGGGTAGGGG
>MJUU01039352.1:0-13397 GCA_002080025.1 Modiolus philippinarum
TGTTATGAAATGCTGACCACGTGACATATAATTGTAATGGGCGATTTGACAAAATGGTAATTCTTCTTTGTCGACAATTCCGTAAATATACTAGTAACTTGCATCAATCCATAAAAATGCTAAATGGTAGCACGATAATTTGAAGAAAACTGCATGTAAATTGAGAAGAAATATTTTTTTCTTGCAACACTTGTTTATCTCTTTGAACGACGAAATATGTAAATAGGCTTCTCTGTGTTAAATTGTGAGTTCCACGACGGGGATATTTTGCAACGCTGACAGAGAAATTTATAATATATTTAGATTAATAAATAATGAAATATTAATAATGTACATTAAATTGCAAAACACAACCTTTCAGTTACATCTGAAATTAATATTTTTTGGGGGGAGAAAATAGACTTTTCACTGTATTTTTAGCTTGCGAGTGATTTGTACTTGCTGTGAATTAAATATATGGGGCACTTTAAGGAGGATGTATTAGTTAGTATTTTTTCTTCGTTTAATTTCAAGATTTTTGGACACGTGTTAATTAGTATTTGAAGAGTGATAAAGGGGTGGTTACCATTTGGTATTCTTTTATGGTGATTTGTTAACAGTTTCGTTTTTTATACAAAATTTATTCCTGAAAGAAACCTGGGAAAGAAAGCATAGGGAAAAAAATTCGACCGTGTTTGAACTTTTATTCTGGAGAATCGCTACAAAAGGCGGATATAAAAATTTGCATATGGATTAACAGAGATATTGGCAATCCGTATACAAATTTTGGTCACATACCCAGCTATTGCAGTCATCATGTGACTTACAACTGATCGATTGTTTACCTAATTAGTGTGTAATAATTGCATTACGATATATGGGGTGTGTCATAATAATTTGATATAACTTATTAAATACAAATCGCAGAGCTTATTAACACTTATTTTTGAAAACTACAGACTTTCCTCTTTTTATTTCTGTTCTCAAATTCAGTTTGGACTGTAAATCTCTTGCTTCAAAATCGATTTGAAAATTGGTATGAAAATGACCATTGCAATGCATTGAAGTCTATGTTAAATCTAGTAAAATGATGCAAACATGACTAAAAATTCTTAATTTCTATATTAAATAATCCTCTGACACCTTATTAACACATCTTTTGCGAAAGATCACATATTATTCTTCCAATTTCATTAATTTATTTCAGTTTGGACTATAAAACTCTTGCTTCAAAATTAATTTGAAAATCGACTTATTTCTCATCTTTCACTCGATTATCAAACATGGCGGACGGTGAACCGGAGACCTGTCGATATCCAGTACTCTGTAGACTGGTTTTAGACTTATATTTTCATATTTTATATTCTCTCTATTTTTATTTTTTAACCATTTTCTAAATAAAAAATGTCTTTTGTGTGTAAGCATGATGTTTTTACTTTTATGTTGGTCTCGTAATCGTGTATGGGACATCTTTCAGTTAAATTATTTTTGCACAGGTATTTTGTCAGGTGTATATATGTATATGTACATAAAAGTGTTGTAGGAAACATCATCAACCTGTACAGATAAATGATTATGCAATCTCCTAATTTGTTTATTACAAAAAGGGGTAATAAAATAGGTGGCCAGTCGATGTCCTGTTGATTAAACAGGTTGCCCCAGGTGATCTACAGGTAAAGACAAATGTACACCTGCAGTTTTACTTCAGGGAAATGGCCGGTATTGATTTTTGTTGTGAAAAAGGGACTTTTACATATTATATGCAATATGCTTTTTGAATGATTTTTTATACATTTTCGCAAGGACATATTGTATACATTGTCACTGAATTAGAACAATAGAAGTTGAGCTCTCGTTTAAATGAGGTAGAAATGTTACTTTTTAGATTGTTTACCGTAGATGCATAATTATAAGTTATTTCCAATGAAAAATAATAATATTTTTTATTTCTATATTTTGAATTTATATGAGAACAACGTAGATTGACACAGGTGAACGTTTAGATGCACATACAATGCACAAATCGGCAAAGAAAAAGTTCCATTTAGTGTCTGTCTTTCAAAGTGGATCCCCCAAAAGTCCATCATTAGTTTTCATGTACAGCTTTATCAGTCATAATTAGGGTAGATAACTCCATCTGATTTACCGTGGTTTGAGATGAGGATTTATCTGATTATCGGACAAAACAAAAAATTTTAATTCAATAACGTTTTGTATTAATGGTTTTTTCATATTTTCAAATAGAATCCTTATATTTACTAAAAACTTAATTTACATATTCTGATAATATCTTATAATTCAGTGACAATGTATACAATATGTCCTTGCGAAAATGTATAAAAAATCATTCAAAATTTTTGTTTTGTCCGATAATCAGATAAATCCTCATCTCAAACCACGGTAAATCAGATGGAGTTATCTACCCTAATTATGACTGATAAAGCTGTACATGCGTGGCCAGCTATTATGGTCATCACGTGACTTTGGTGATGTAACGAACCAAGATTTCACTCGATAAAAAATGTACAAAGAATGCACGAGAATGGTACAAATAATTTGAATTTTCTCGAGAACCGTTGTTTTTTTCTGATTTATGCTGTTATCCACGTAATCTTGAAAACCTGTTCTTTCGATTGATGCATAACATTTTAGTTTAATTTCAGTCTAAATTACTTCCAATTTGATTTGAAATTACGGTGTTAAAGACTCAAAAACTCCTATTATAGCTATGTTTATTTACGATCAAATATGAAAACCGCAGTTACGAAACACACAATAAAACGCCTTAAATCGACATAATTTACATTTATGCACATATACAGCGAAAGATGAAAGATTACTGTAACAGAAAATCTATATAAGAACAGTTTAATTTGTAGTTATGTTACTTCCAATTTGATTTGAAAATCGCCAAATTTCTGTGAAAATAAAAATGGAAGATGATGAGATAACCCGGATGTTGTTTGTAGGTTGTTATCCTCATTTCTCAAACGTGTTTAACTCGAATAATTCAAGCCCTCTCCGTATCCGATTATTGGACGCGTCAGCTGTACACTGATTCAGTGTACCAATCAAATTACTTCATATCTCTGAGCATGCGCAAATGAAGATTTTGATGAAAATAATAAACAAACGATGTCGAAATTTTATCGATTTGAATGTACATAATTTGAATTATTCGCGTAAATTCTTAATAAAAAGGTAAACAATCTGACAAATGACACACAGGAAAGGTTTTGTGAATTCAATAAATAATTGAAAATGTTGTATATCGCGGAAGAAAGTACAAAATATCATTGTCAGACCGAAGAATGTGTATTTGATGTCAAAACTGAAAATATCTAGTACATTTATGACGCGTAAAATCATGTAAGGTACGATATTTTAATTTTTAAAATTTAGTGTACAAATTGTGAACTTCAGTAAAATTTGCAGTTTTAAAATTCAAATGTGAAAACTGGTGCTGAGATGTGTATTCATTAATGAAAGTTATTTTTCAGTTTTAAAAAAATCGTAAGACAGAATTAGAAATACACTAAATATTGGCAAATATAATGTTTCAAAAAATAATATCCTTGATTTTCAGCATATCTTGTATCTTATATTAATCATGTCCTTTAAATTGCAAAACACAGCATTACAGTTACGTCTGGTGTTAATTAAACAGCAGGATAAAAATAAATTATTGATTTTAATTACCATACAACAAGTTTAAACTGATATGGTCTGATATGTTAATTGTTTAATTGTATACAACGCGATTTTTTTAACACAAGGTAAACTTCAAAGAAACTACCAACTCTCTGTCACAATATGTAAATATATTCTCCTTTGGTTAATTTCTGCTAATTAATCTCATCAAAGATATGTTTGTAAAGTTTTTTTTATATCATATATCAATTTTTGATTTATATAGGGACAATATATACAATAGACGAATTTCATATTTACGGGATGACTGCTAATTTAGCATGTTTTTCAAAGGGACGTCACTCGCTAACACCCGTCATTCTGGTTTTCGGTCTCATTAGGGAAAGGACGGTCAGTAAATATTTTCTCTGGCAACGGTTACGATTTTCACTGTGGTAAGTACCCGAATAGCTTGAAATAATTTATTTAAAGACAATCGAGATATTACCCCTAGTCCAGTGATAGATACCCATGAATTCAAAATCTACTGCTGTCCCTTATTACAATGGAACCGTAAACCTGACTGTCGGGTCAGTAGGTTACTTCCCTTTGTGGGAAACGTTATAAAACGGAGCCAAAGTCGGGGTAAGAAATAAACATGAAAGTGGCCTATATTGTATATATTTTCCCTGATTTATTAAATCATTTTTTTATTACCGAAAAAAATCAGACGACTTTGTTCCCATAGTTCATAGCGGTAACCCACATCCGATTGACGCGTTTTCATAGTAAATGCATTCAGGCGTTAATGTAGCGATCGTAGTGAGTGGAATATAACGACTGGATTATTCGGGTTAAGGATTAAGTAGTTTATTATTTCATTCCACAACAGTCTATAGGGAATGGAAAACTCAGAAACATCAAATTTAATGTAAAATAAACACGGATATGTTGGTCCGCACCGAACCCGTTCCGATTTTTCCATCGTACTTGAACTTCCTGATTGATGATACTTCAAATTTTGTTTGAGCCTTTTAATCATTAACTATACGTTCAGAAAAGGCTTCAGATATGGTAAATAAAGACTCCTTTTAGCGTAGAATGAAATCTAACTTTTTACTCCGTAGATTTATTAAATTTGATATCTGTTCTAAATCTTTGTCTAACATGGCCAACAATAGACGAATTTCATATTTACGGGATGACTGCTAATTTAGCATGTTTTTCAAAGGGACGTCACTCGCTAACACCCGTCATTCTGGTTTTCGGTCTCATTAGGGAAAGGACGGTCAGTAAATATTTTCTCTGGCAACGGTTACGATTTTTAACTTTGGTAAGTACCCGAATAGCTTGAAATAATTTATTTAAAGACAATCGAGATATTACCCCTAGTCCAGTGATAGATACCCATGTATTCAAAATCTACTGCTGTCCCTTATTACAATGGAACCGTAAACCTGACTGTCGGGTCAGTAGGTTACTTCCCTTTGTGGGAAACGTCATAAAAACGGAGCCAAAGTCGGGATAAGAAATAAACATGAAAGTGGTCTATACACCGATTGCGCATTTGCGGGATCGCTCATTATTTTAGCCAAACAAGGAGTAATCTGGTACAAAACTGGTTCCAAGACGCTGATAGACAATGATAGTAATTTCTTCATTTCCATTCTAGTTTCGTTTTTTGTGGGTTGGAAGTGTTCCTCGTGGATTTCTTTGTTAGTTGAAAACGATTTTTTACCCATATATTGAATAACAATGTAAGATTCGTTGGTAGAAAATATCTGTCCCTTGCTCCAACGTTGGATTAGGCCGTGTCTGTTTTTTTATTTGTTTTGCGTCAACTCATTTTCTGAAAACCTACCAGCCAGCAAGGAGAAAAAACACACACAGAAAAAAAAACACAAAATTTTGTGCACATATAAAGATTTTCTCATACATAGTATAGGCACTGTGTACCTGAGTATAAATGATATATCATTTTTAAAGGGTTGAATATATCATAATACTCGAGATAAAAGCTGTTCTAAATCTGATTTTGGTAAAGTGCCTCAGTCTCCAATTTAATAGACATGATAGATACTACTTGCCTTTGGTTCAAAATATGTGCATATAAAAATATATCAAAGACTGCTTCAAGAACCTAAGGGGTTTCATTTGGTTCATGCTTTAATTCTTTTGTTAGGTTGCCATTTTGACATACTCATCAAGAGAAAATAAATGGATATTGAGATAATGAACCATGTGTCATATGCATAGCCTGCTGTCTTTTGTAGGAACAAGATATCACAAGTCATTATGACATTGTTATGTCAATAAGCTCTGAGCTTATTATGAACAAATAACATATAGAGTTTCAGGGTACAACTCCTTATACTGAAAGCTTCAAAACCAAATGTCAATTCGTTATATACACAATCCGAAAAAAAATGTTTTGAAAATTTCCATGTATTCCACAATGAAAAAAAAACAGCTATTAGTAAAAAGGAAGTAGATAAGTGAAGGACCATTACTCCAGGATGTGAATCAGAGGTGTGGTTCAAAACGCCATAGTAAGTTTCAAACTACACATTTGCTATGAGCAGAACAGGAAGAAAAATGATGAGTTCAAGAGTGTGGACCCACAGACAGATGATCGGAAAGAGCTAAACTGTATTACCCCTTACATGTACTTTTGAAACCCGGTTAGGCACGGACCATTTGATTTTCGGGGGGTGGGAGGGGGGGCTGGTATTTTTTAGAAAAAAAAAATTCTGGCTCCGATTTTTGCCCCAAAAAAATTTCTGACTAGCATCTGGGCCGAAAAAAATAATCTGGTCCTGATTCTGTCCATTTGCAAAAAGCCTGGCTCTACAATATTTCCTAGCAAAGTGAATATGAGAAAAAAAATGATCTGGCCAGCGAAGCGGGCGAAAAAATTTCCCGGCTCAGGTAAAAATCCCAGGCCCCATGAAAATGAAGTGGTTCATGCCTTATAAAAATTAAATCTGACAACTATTGACAAATTTTTGCAAGTTTTTGTATACATATTCCATCATGAAATACTGTCCAGTCTCATTATTGGATGGAATAAAAC
Source organism: Modiolus philippinarum (assembly GCA_002080025.1). NCBI lineage: Eukaryota > Metazoa > Mollusca > Bivalvia > Mytilida > Modiolidae > Modiolus > Modiolus philippinarum. Next base: position 6,683 of record MJUU01039352.1, read on the forward strand.
ACTAGAATGATTACTTTCAGTCTCTATTGATGGTTCTCAATACAAATTTATCACACCCGGACACTATTTCACATGACACTCCTTTGGATTAAATTCATTCATCAGAAATTTCTTCGATACATGAGTGGTACTTTGCTATTCATTAAGGCATTAAAAGCCTTTTGCATGTGTAGACTAGTCACCTTTTCATTGATTTTCATAGATTCCCCTTCGGAAACATAAGATAAAAAAATAACACCGTCAATGGCATTCCATTTCAAACCCAATGATCTTTCGATTTTCTTACCCCCTTTGGTTGGAGACAGGAACAATTTATTAAATAAGAGTTTAACTGGACAAATTATATATAGTCTTGCCAAAATAAGTTCCGGTTAACTTATGTTATGGGCAAAAATGAGAAAGGGTCTGGTACGACAAATGTAGACTTGCCAAAATAAGTGCCGGTTATGTTATGGGCAAAACTGAGAAAGGGTCTGGTATTACATCCTTTGACAGGGAGACATACACTATTTCCGGTGATACTTCCAATAGTTTTATGCACCTTTTGTGCTCATACTCTTTTAATTTTCCAAACAACATGTTTTCTTTTCTACGGGGGAACAATTTGTAGGGGAAAGAAACTATTTGCGGTATACTGTTATCTCCGGTATATCAAAATTTCAAATTTTTTGACAAAACGAAAAAACTTTTGTGTTTGTTTTCACCACACAACCGGCAAAAACCTACCCGCACGCGGACGCAAAACAGAGAAAAACACAACTTTGGCCTTACGTCATTTTTCCTCCGGTTGACCCCAGATGACCTCGTCTAAATGACGAGTCAAATCCGGATTGGAAAAGATGTGCAACCCATGTATTGACGACTTGTATCCAGCTGTGCACTCGTCAGATAAAGAAGTCGCCTGATAAGATTTTTATATGGAAATATACGGGGACGGTGTATAAAATGTTCAATTATCCAAACATTAATATCTCAAGATTATAAGAGTTATATTCAAAAAGTACAGTTTATTAGCTTTCCAATGATATAATTTTAATAATTATCAGAAAATGAGAAATTGCTTCCAATTTGATTTGAAGATGTGTACCCCATCTATAGTAGTAATCAACGGGGAAAAATGAAAAACGCACTAACTCCCATCTTTGCAAGCCTATTAAAAATTCAATAATTTTTTAAAAATTAATAAGAGTTATATTCGTGATCCCGACTTTCCGTAGAATAAGAATATATAAAAAAAATATTTTTTTGGATGGTGGGAAATTGCTTCCATTTCCATTTGAAATTGGAGAAAATCCCTCTCAAATCATGAAATATTGTGTTTGTGGCGGTTTCGCAGATCTGTCACAAAGGAGTTAGCGCCTACTTAATGAACTGAGTCGGCGGCTTTCATATATAAAGAATATCAGTGGGGTGGACAGAGTTAATTTTTTTCCTATCTGTCAAGATAATACACCCACCCATGGTCATACCATAGACAAATAAACCAATATATATTTTTTTTGGTTTTATATGTCTCTGGTCAGGCATAGTTACTTTATTTCGTCTCCAATATAAAAGTATAGACTCTATGATAAATGATCATTATCATTATGTTTTAAGTGTTTTGAATGTGGTTGTCAAACAATTTATATTTTAATAAATATATAAATAAGTTTGAAATGAAATAAAGAAAATTAACCTAAATATATGCATTACTGAACAAATTTCATCCAAACTCCGGATTGTATCCTTACAGAAAAAATAGTAAAACACATCGATACGAAACATTCATTAGTGAGAATTATTGTGAAAGCTTAGTGTGTTAAGCCAAAAAATAATGTTTTCTTAATATGCAATTTTTTTTTCAGAAAAAATCATGATATATTAAATTTATGTCAGAAGACTTATGTAATATAAAAATATATGTTGCGAGACAGCTTAATGTCATATAAATTGGACAAAATAAGAAGGTTTGTATAGCTGTCGTGCATAGAGAACAACAAAAAATAAAAATATGAAATAAAACTAAAATCTAAAAAGTATATGTACAAGAAAGACTTAGGTAATAACTTATGTAATCCCACTGTGTTGTGACTATAGATTTTATTTGTTAAACATGTTAATTTGATCAAGATATATAAATAATCGATAGGGCAATATAAAAAGGGGAAGTCATAAAATTTTATTTCTTTTTCATGTAAAATTCTGAATTTCCGCAGAAAAAAAATTAAGTTATATATTCAGGTACATAAAAATAAAGTAATCTATCCGCCCAATCCAAGCAACAAGATAATCGTGCTAAATAAACATACAGACACGGACGTGCGTCATTGGAAGACCTTTTTTGCCCGATTCCGACAATGCATGCCACGAGTTTCTATGATAGTTAATATCTTCTTTAAATTCTTTCTTTAACAAATCTCTAAAAAATTGACCATCTTATCATTTTATGATTATGTTTACCATGTTGCATATGCTATTTATGATAAAATGCAATATAAAGGGCTAAGTGCAATTTTTGGGGCTAGATGCACTTAGCACAGGCTAAGCGGTGTTTAGACGGACCGTATACAAGAGATTGGATGTCTGACAAAGTTCAGTGTAGCCGATATCTTGGCCCACTGTTAATGTGTTTTGGGCATTTTAAGCTGGTCAGTTTTTTTTCTTACCGTTTGGTGTTTTCTGTTCTGTTGAATTTTCAAGTACTTTGTGATAACTGCATGTAATGCACCGTTTAGAGTGTATTACTTGTTTTGTGGGTGTTATCTTGCATTAAAATTTACTGATAACTGTTTTTGGAAAATTAAAGGTTGTTAGCCTATTAATGAGACCCCTCTTGTCCCAAACCCATATATACATGTGCATGCACAGTAATACCGATATTGCAGTTAGTTAAGATAAAAGACTACTTGAAGATAAAGAAAAAATCGTTTTTTGTTTGTTGTTCATGACTATATCTTTCTCTTCTATCAGTTTAATGTACTTGGATCATAAGCTTTAGACTGTAGGCCTAGATCAACAGTATTTTCTTAATATGGACATATTTTGATTTCATCTGTTGATTTTCCCGTCGGATGAAAAAGTATACTAATTTAATAATTTTTAACATTATGAGCAATTGCAAGTCGTTTTGAAAAAAAATCAACCTGGTTAATTCATATACTCGTTTACATTGCCACTTTCCACCGCATTTTGTCCCTTCAGCGGATCAGTTTTGGAAATGCACCCAAATTCTATCAAAACTGTTTCAACGAGTCACCTGAATAGATTTGTAGTATGTCTAATACATTTTTTAAACTGTTGCATTGTCATGTGAATGTAATTTTAATGGATTTGCCTTTTGCAAAAAATCTTGCAAAATTCGTTACGAAGCACCTCCATGACCTCGAGAACGGCAAAAGTTTGAAACAGCGCCTCAATAGAAAATTGGTTTTGGTTCTCGGTACTCTCAGCTAGCTAAAAATTAAGGGTCCGTCTAAACACCGCATAGCCCGGGCTAAGTGCACTTAGCCCCCAAAAGTGCACTTAGCCCTAGAAAGAGAGGTTTTCTGTAAAAAATATTAAAATGTGTTTGTAATATATCAAATAAATAACCTGTATTTCAAATTTCATAATGATTGGTAAAGTCATAAATGATTTTTGGAGGTTTAAAGATGTTATAATTGCAAGCGCCGGTATAACTGTAAATTCAGTGGACCGTGAAGGATTTTCACACATGTGTCCATCGGGAATATGTAGATAACAAAGACTTTATATCATCTTCAAATTTTATTACATATCTATTTCAATTAAAAACATGAACTAATTAAAATAATAAAGAAAAATAATACTGCAAGATTAGTTTAAAATTTCCTACAAAGTGTCATATTATTTTAAAACTTTAACTTGACTTTATTGAAAACTATTTAACCCACAAGGGTTGTAGCAAAGACATTTAAACAATACATTTAAACAATGATAATAAATATGAACAAATAAAAAAAAAAAGTAAGACAGTATCATCTTTCCTCAGTTCTAATGACTGCTGTATATAAGATACCACTGTTTTATCATCATCGGGTGTTGGCGGATTAAGAATTAGAACAAGTTTGTCTAACTGGTTTAGTAAATTAAAATGTGTTATATTACACTGATAGTAATCTAAAAATTGCTTTCGACATGAAGAATCAATTTAACAGTTGAAAAAGAAGTGTAACTCATCCTCTATGACGTTACAAGTTTTACAGAGTCTTTGACATCTCGGAATGATTTTATACCTCCCTTCTTCAATTAACAACATATGGCCACTAACTCTGAATTCGAATTTTTTGGGGGGGATGTAAAAGGTAAAATTCGGGCATGTTTTTCGTGATTTTAGAAAATTTATAATGAAAGTTTTTATTTTCCTCTTGAATGATAATAATTTGTGACAGAATTTTTTATATGACATTTTAAATTTTTGGTTTGTTTTTCTGTTTTACATTCACTTAGATCTTTTAATTCAAAGTTTATTTCTTCTGTAATGCTAGATGCATATGCGAACCAAGAGTAAATACCATCAGAGTGTAAATCCTTTGACAGCTGATAAGCCTCTTTGATTCGTTGTTAAGTCTATTGAGATAACTGTTTGAGTCTTTATGAAACTTTCAACTGGCAATAAATCTTATCCCTCACGAACTATAATATTAGTGGAGCTCTTTTTGGTTCCAAGTATATTTTTAATAAAATTGGTTCGACAGTGGCTTGGGAAATGCTAAAATGAGTTTTCTCATAGGGGTTAATGTTAAAGTATGTTCCCTTTTGGCGGCATTTTTTTATAAGATTTGGACAGCGGACACTATTTTTGCGGGGACCACCCAAGGACTAATGTGACCAGCTTGATTTTAATGGCCAAGTGTTTTGAACAGAGAAGATCTTCGAATAAAAATTTTAAGACGTGCGAGGGAGTGTGTCGAAAGTTTCTCTACGCCCAGATTTGCCATTTCGAAATTTGGGAAATCGGAATGGTCCTATTTTAAGGGTGGGAATTCGGGATGAAATGCCACCGGGATTCGAGAAAAAAAAATGTTTTCAGGCATGGGAAATCGGGATATTTTTTTTTCAAATTTTAATGGGATTGGCAAAAATTAGTTCCTTGCTGAAAACACATATCTTGTTATACTTGATCAAACGTGAATCAAACCTTAACGAACAATAACAAGGGTTCATTCCAAGTACACATCCAATATATCTAAATTATACATTTTGAACGTTCAAAATATAAAATTTTCGAACAAATTTACCGGGATCGGGATTTTTCATAAAAATAGGTTCGGAATGTCTGGATTTGGTACTAAAAAACGGGAAATCGGGATTAACACCCCTCCCCGAGCACCCCTCTCGCCGAGCCCACTAAAGCCAGGTGGTCGGTACTCAAAACGACGCAAAGAAATATTCACACAAGTATTTAACATATTCAATAATAATAATAATGTTGGCAATCCATATAAATATCGCAAATTTGTTTATATATTTTCAAAATGGTTAAAAAAAGGTTATTATACGTAACTTAAACATGTTGTGGAATATAGTTATTGATATATTTTTCATCTTAAACAGCAAAATATTTTAACACATCGCCACACGACCTTCTGGAATTGGGCATGCTGAACCCTCAAAGGAATTGTCGGAAAAATTGACTCTTTTTTTGTATCCGATTAGTAACCTCTATGATTAAATTTTTCTTTCGAATAAAATACTGAAAGTTTAAAGTTAAGTGTTCTAAATTTTTAATTTATTCAGTTACTCTAGAAATTTCATTAAATCATATTTATTTCATCACATTCATTCGAGGTCAAAACTTGCTAATGGTAAACCTACGAAAAATCGAGAGGTGTTCAATATCCCGCCAACTTTTTAAAAATTCCATCATTTTTTACTTTTGAATTAATTCTATTCCATTTTCTAACAAAATTCACATTAACCTGAAATCCTATTTAATTTTCGAATGGAGAAGCAAACACTTTTGGGAAATTCATTACGTATACAATTTGCATATGCCTTATTATCTTTTCTATTGAAAAAAGACGGACAAATAATGGCAGATTCAAAGAATTATTTTACCTCTTGCAGTCTTTCAATGCAGATGTCGTAGTTGAAACTTGCTGGCTTCGAAAAACTCCATGGTTGCCACATTTTTACTTCTATTGACCCAAAAACTTCAAAGAATTCACAAATAAAGTATTGAGAATCGTTTTGAGAAAAAAATTGAGCTTAGATTAGATGTCTTGAAAATGCATATATAGAACCATCGTTGAAGGATAGAGTCAGTGGGTGCTTTTCCTGCATCTATAAAATTAAAAGCAGCCATGCAGCTTTTATTGGTATATTAATAAATTTTAAAAAAACATGTATGCTGCATATTACTTAATCTCCCAACAGTCTTAACCTCTCCTTAATTATATTACATGTAATTTGTTCATCGAATTTAAATAGATAAAAAAAAAATACAAAATTAACAATAAAAATTTCATCTGCACTACATGGTGTACAACTTTATCAAATAATTAATAATCAGTTAAAATGTACATTTTATATCATTAAAATATATTCAATTAGACTTCCACTTTCCAAAATATATGATTTTTATCGCGTTTCATATTTTATTATTTGATATAATTATCTTTTTCATTTGTAACAGGAGTAAATAGCATATGGCTCAATTTTTATAACACAATGCAAGTCTTTTTTATATTATTATTATGATTATAATAAATCA
>MJUU01039354.1:10737-71309 GCA_002080025.1 Modiolus philippinarum
GGAATTTATCAGAATCGGCAGACCAGACATTGCTAAATGAAATTGAGGCTTAAATTGAAAGGCTTGACAAATGTTCAAATATCATTTCAGATCTAAGTTACTGTAATGTATTTGTTGTTGATATAAACAAATTAAATAAATAATTTCGTCAATGTTATATTATTTCAATTAATTTTCCATGTCTGTTTTTCTATTATACCGTAAAGCTAGTGACTGTGAACAAACAACCTGTTTATTGTTGAGCCTCTATACGAGTTTACGAAAATAGTATAGCCTGATTACATAACAAGTAGCATTTAATTTTTGTCCAGTCAATGAAAATAAGAAATAAAACACCTTTAAGTTATAGTAAATCAAAGGTATTCGAGAATAGTATTTTACAAAAATGATCAACAAAGGGACGCGATATTTAATAAAAAAAATAATAAATACTTTTCGCGTTCAGCAACATATCCGGAGATAAATTAGTGTGCAGTTATATACCCGGAGTTGTACAATAGATCATACTGAGGTGTAAAAATTATCACTTGATTGTCAACAAAGAATTGCCGTATGTTCCTTGAGCGGAAATCATTAGCTACATCTGATATATAAGCACCCCGTCTAGGTTGTTGAATTTTTGACTTGTTCCCGATAGCCCCGGGGTAACTCTCTAGTAAAATTTTCGGGGACGTGCGGCTTGGGATCCAAATTAATACTAAAATATCGAAATCCATACCCGAATAAATACTGTCATAATTAACCATCCATTAAAAGATTAAAGTAAAGCATGAATTTGGCGCATTTTAGATCAGAAATAGGAAATCATAAAATCTAGCTCATTAAAATTGTATATTAATAATAAAATTCAGAAATTTAATTTCATACATTTTCTTATAATTTTGAAACACACTGAAAAAAACAGCCCAAGTTAATACAGGATGAAACGAAAATATACCTAAATATTTATGAAAAGGGCAAATATGAGTATCAAATAAATACTAGAATTTGCAAACAAAGCACCCGTTGATGCACGTCCCCGTATACCAATATGTAGGAAGTTGCCGGCCATCTGTATTTATATTGCTCAGCAAAATCTCCCTATTGCAATTGCAAAGTTTTCTTATAATCAACTCGATTAGTGCCCTGTGATCGTTTATATGTTGTATTGTCTATTGGTCAAATTTCGGGCAAGGATAACAGTGTTTGTAAGAGAAATTTTCCCGATATATTATGCTTGTTGACTACTCCGCAACCATTACAAGGGGGATAAATGGGTGTGGCGTTGTTCAGCTTCAAACCAGTGGTAGGGGCCTTCTTGAACTTACTATGAGGTAGGAGTGTCATGGTAACTTCAAGATGAAGAACATCATTAAAAGCGTTGTTCAGTTTGCTTAATCTTACATGTTTTTATAGGGATTTTGTCCCATGTACAATTACTCCATATACTTTTATTTGTTCATAACATCTTTTTCTTAAGGACCATGTTTGTCTTTGGTAGAACATGTCAGTCTGGCATATGACTTTCGTCCTTGACCTCAATTTCACTGACGGTCCAGGGGCCACTTTAAGTTTCTCTGACTAAGTTCATGTCTCAATAACTGTAATTGGTAGGTCAATAATATTGAGTATAATCTTTTGGTAGTGCATACCAGTTTGGCTTTGCTCTTGACCTCAATGAATTTCACCTTCTAGTGTCCATGATGAGTTTCGTCGATTAAGTCCATTTCTCAATAACTATAAGCGGTAGTTTCGATAAATATAGATTACACCACAAGATCCCGTTCATTACCATATTTTATCCACTAGAGATAGTTAAATTTTAAAATTTTAATTGCGAGGCTTGCCGAGCATTTTAAAATTTTTAAATTTAATTATCGAGAGTGGATAAAATATGGCAATAATCGGGAAAAAGTGGTGTAATCTTTTTCTCTAATGATCAATGATAAACACCGAGAATTGTATTCCGAATAGATTTTGTGGGAAATAGCACGGGGCTTTATTCAACATACGTTTAATCTAACGGGTCAAAACCGGTTTAAACTTGACATATCATTAGAGAATATTTAATATATAAGTTTGTCTGGGGTAGTACATGGCAGTCTGCAACATGGCTTTTGTATTAGGTAAGTTTCTCAACAACTAAAACTGGTAGGTCAGTGATATTCAGTATGTGGCTTGGTCTTCAGTAGAACATGTTAGACTAGCAGTTGACTTTTGTCCTTGACCTCATTTTCATGGTTAAGTGAGCATGTTAAGGTTTTCAGTATCTTTAAGTAGTATGTCAATGATACAGTGTGTATTTTGTTTGTGGTTTGGTTTTGGGTATTACATAATGTCCTGCTATATGGCTTTAGACGGTGACCTTAATTTCACAGTCTAGTGAGCATGTTCAGTTTTTCTGAGAAGGACAGTTAGATTTCATATTAATTTAGACGCAATTTATACGGCTTAAAGTTCCGGTACCTCTAATCTTGATTACAGATACGAAAACAAAAATCTCAGTTTTTTCTTTAATTTTGATATTTACATATAGTTTCCAAAACGAGAACTAGTTGATTATGAAATTTCTCACATCGAGTTACATAAATTTTGCAAATGGTTGAAAGCGAGGCTTGCCGAGGCTACCTTTGGCAAAAGTTGCAGATTTCATAATCTTAAACCTTTCAACAATCTTTTATAACTTTAAATATGATAAGTAGAGTATGAGCAGAAATATTCTACAATCAAACAGGAAATGCCCTGACATGACACGTATTATGAGCCATGTATACTTTGGAGACCACTTTTACTCATAAAAACGGAGTTCTCCTGGTTAATGTAAAAAGAAACAGGAGTTGAAAAAAAGAAAAGTTAAGCAATATATAAACTCTGCGTTTAGGAGGAAAGTTTTATACTTAGAGAATTTGCATGCCTAAATGTGTACGGACAAGGTAAAAAAAATATTCTGGTTTCTGAGAAAGAAAATAATAATTTTGTGATTTTATGCCTTGATACCGTTGCATTTGTATGTTGGAGAATACCAGGCAGCTACTTTGATAAATTGAAATAATGTAATACAAGGTTGAATTAAAGGTAAATTTGCAAATGGCAAATTCAATACTTGGTGCTACATGCATGGAAATTGCTGGATTTTAATGTCGGCTAGGTTAGAATCGGTGAGACCATTATCATAGTACTAGTAACAATGTATGGAACTCTAGAAAAAAGTCATTATTACAGTAACTTTGAAAATGATCTCGCCGATTTGCACTTGGCAGACAGTGGTTTTGGCTATGATAATTCTCACAGACGTGTACGCACGAGGGTCATTTATTTGATTTTCTTCTACACCAAATCCAATAACACAAACGATATAATGAGACGAATACAGAAATAGAATCAGAATAATCAAGACTCCCATAAAGAGCGGAACAATTAAAAATAGATTTAATACATTGATTTATAATAATTAACACATACCACAGGCCCCTACATATAATAAAATCCTGCATTAATGAACTCCAAAAGCACCCTATAAGCAATATTACTGATCAAAAATCAAAATCCAAGTAGCATTTAGATCTTTGATATATGCAAAGATAATTGAAGGGGTTTCAGCGGAGTTGCGGTGACAATATGATACATTTTTGTACTTTGGTGTTTCAGCTGAAAATAGTCCAAGTCCAATAACTCCCACAAAAATAATCCGATCAATAAGGCAGTATAGTATGCACATCTGCACATCATGACCAACAATCCTACCAAATATGAAATCAATCGATTAAGCGTTTTCAGAGGAGTTGCAGTGACAAGATGATACTTTGGTGTTTAAGCTGTAATTGTCCAAGTCCAATAACTCCCATAAAAATAATCCGATCAATAAGGCAGTATGGTAGGCACATGTACACATCATGACCAACAATCCTTCGAAATATGAAAGCAATCCATTAAGTGGCTTTAGAGGAAATGCAGTGACAAGATGATACTTTGGTATTTTAACTGAAAATAGTACAAGTCCCATAACTCCCACAAAAATTATCCAATCAATATGGTGGTATAGTATGCACATCTACACATCATGACCAACAATACTACTAAATATGAAAGGAATCCATTAAGCGGTTACTGTCATAAACATGGATTTACAGTAATAATTCCTTTATCGGGATCGCATCTATTGTTTAGACTATAGTAATGATCTCATCCATTCGCACATGGCCGATAGTAAAAACGCAATAGTGTACCTCCTAATTTAGGATTTGATTGACGATTTTTTTTTTCAAATAGGAAAACATGGACTTTGCCATTATGTGATACGCAACTCCTAAATGTAATTAAATAATGCTTTCATGATTTTTTTTTAATTAATAATGCAACAGTGCATCTTCATTTTCAGATTCTGATTTCATTAGTTTTGGGGTTTTCGAAAAGAAAAACAAATTTTGCTATTCATTTCGACGGGGAAACAAGTATGCCATTTGCAACTACGGCGAAAGTATTTATAAAACTTTAAGAGAATCTTTTAGCCCAAATTTTAGTGTAGATTTGTATCTGAACAACACTTTTTAAATATACTTATAAATAAAACTACAAAGTAGATTACAATGAATCTTTGGATGAATAATTATTGGCGTTATGGCTACCAAGATTCATCATTTTCAAGTGATCAGATATAAAATATGGCCCTTGTTACTAAAAATAGAACATAGGGGGCAGAAAACAATTAGTTTTTCCTTGAAAGTCTATTTTTCCTAGTGCCTGATAAGTGATACAAGCATCTAGGATCAGTTGATATACTATCATAAAACTTTTGTATTGCTATTGGAGGCGTCTTCCCAAGTCAGGTGTTTATGTACGTGGACTCAGAGCACCTGACTTGGGATGACGTTGAGTGTGGTGTTCAAAAATGTATAGCTGTTACTACAATTTTTAAGCATACAAAACGATCATGATGGTTTATTATTCAGCCGTCTTTGAAGTCGAGTATACTTTTACACCAGCTTAAGTTTTTAGATAAAGATACATGTTTTTGTTATATTAATGATGTTCATTTGTAATTATTGTGATTTATATAGAGACTACTTGTACATAAAATATAATAACTTATCTGGACTTAGTTTTCATTTCAACCAAGTACCAACTCGGAGGATCTATATGATGAAAAAGTGAAAATAGCAATATGTCAGATTTTACAACAATTGCACTTGAATTTGAACGACCTTGACTGAATGTGTGTACCACAGATCCTAGTCACGTTACCTCTATCTAGGGACGCACATTTGACTCTGAGGGGTTGGCAATGTCTGACTGGCAAAACAAATGTTTATTTTCGAATTTTGCGGATCAGAAAATCAAGTTTTTACATTATTTATTTACACTTATAACCAGGTTAGATAATTCTTAATTTAAAAACTGCTATATCTTCAGAATCAAATGGTCGTCGCCTAACAATTGGTGTGACTAGGTTAAAACAGTATAATCCAGTCGTTATATACAAATATATGTGTGATAACTGCAGTATACTTAGATATTGATGCATTTTGATCAGATTAAGACATTGGCCATTTTATTGAAATGATAAAAATGTAATGAATTCACATAAGTGTCGTTTTTCCGGAGCACCTGATGTCACACTTTTTCGAGAGTTCACTGTTAATGCCTTAGGTTTTATTGTTGTATTTGTAGTGTTTGCGATTTGTGGTTGTGGTAGCGTCTTTGGTCTTCCGTCTTCTGGTGTCCTTACTTTTGCCTGGTGTCTGGACTTTGATCTTTGTAATTTTATTTTTTTTTTCTTTGGTATTTTACTGCGTTGTTTCCTTTCCTACGATTAGTACTTCCTCAAAAGCCGTATCGTATCGAGTAGTTGACCTGTAGTTATAACGGAATGTCCAAACGTTTGACAAGTAATATCCTATTCACAAGAAATAACTCTTAATAAACGAGGATTGCGTTATAATTTCCGTTTATAATTAACACGCACCAGTTCAAAAATATAACAATGAGATGTCAGAAAAACTACAGAACTAGGTCGCTGATAATTTCTGCCGAGCCATTCATCAGAGCCATCAATTTTTAGCTCACCTAGGTACAGCCGTAGTGAGCTTTTGTCATCATTCAGTGTCTGCCGTCAATCATAAACTTTTCGTTCAAAGATCTTCTCTGCTGAAACCACTGGACTAGTTGGAATAGTCCTTGGATGGTCCCCTTAAAAAATTGCATCCAGCAGATCTATACTTCATATACTTCATCAAAGATCTGTTAGCGGGTATCAGGTTTATAATTTGACACTATGAAAACACATTTAAAGATCTTCTCAGAAACTACTAGTCAAGTCAGAACCAAATTTTGTCGCAATTGTTCTTAGATGGTCTTTCGAAAATAGTATTCGGCAGGTCTATACCTTATCAAGGGTGGCCTCCAAAAGGAAACATAGTTCAATATTGGACCTTATGGAAAACACATTCAAAGATCGTCTCCCCCCAATATCAGGCCAATTAGAACCACACTTAGTCACAATGATTCGTAGATAATCCAAAAGGATGTCCATTAAGTCCACACCTTATATAAGATGGCCACGAGCGGGCAAATAATCTACATTGGACCTTATGGACTATTTTCCTTGAAAGATCATCTCAGAAACTAATAATTCCAATCCTAAGAACCAAAAATAATCACAATGGTCTTCAGATGGCCCTGTCCAAACAAACGTATCAACCATGTCCGTACCTCATCCAATATGGCTGCCAGATTCGAAAATGGTCCTAAACTACATCCAACTAGAATAATTTCGTGATTAAACATTCTAATCCAATTGGAATCATACTAAATCACAAAAGTTCCTGTATCCAATCCAAGGTGGCCACCAGTTGAGAACACTGTTAAACATTGCTCCCTGTATAGAAATATCATTCATATATCTATGCCCGCCACGATTCAGATTGATCCTTCTGTTCAAATAATAGTTGGATAGATTAAGCAAAGCTCTGTATTTCCCGAAGATTTGTTGGTTTGAGTATCTTAATAACATTTCAAAATTGGAATTTAAAAAGTAAATAAATTTATACTCAGCGGATTAACAGTTGTTATATTGCAACAGTGATATTTTAGGTGTCAGAATTAGTTGAATTAAGAACAGTCTGAAAATGCGTTTCATCGTATCACTACAACACAATTTTAACAATATTTTTATTGGGTTTAAGTACACTGAAACAAAATAATCACATTGTCCTTATAGTCCTGTCAGTTTCTACAAAAATACAAATGGATAGAAAAATGTTCTACTAAGAATATCAATTTAGTGTTATATTATCCGGAACAAAAGTTTGAAACCACGTATTAGATTAAAACCGAGCCAGCAAAATGTGCCATTGAACCACATACTACCATTCTAAAGGAACAAAGCATCCGAAAAACGCAATCCTGAAATTTAGTAGTTGACAACTGATTCTGTATTTCAGAGGGAAATTGTTCAGTTCTAATGATGAAACATAAAATTGGTTTAATGTTTTACATGTATTTCCGAAAAAAAAAATTGTACAGTTTACTGAGGGCTTATGTTATTTGCACATGTTTTTATGACACGTGAATAGATTAAGCCTTTTATGCTAGAACGCGTATATACATTAACAGAGATGAGACACATATCTTGCAAGTGCTCTATATACCGGTATAGCCGCTCCTTCAAAATAAAAAAAGAAAAAAAAAAACAAAACAAAATATCGAAATAAAATACAAAACCAAACCATAAGTCATCAAAAAATGTGGAAAGTTGTAAACCTGTCAACCCGTCAATTACAAAAGTCGAAGTGTAGTGTTGTGGACCTCTTTTATATGAAGCTATAGCAGAACCAGTTTACCCAATATCAATCCACTCTTTATTAGTTCAATTTTTATAATGATTACAAACAAGTAAATTGGACCTTCGTAAAATTGGAGTTCTTGTCAATTTTTGTCTGTATTCTCCACCGAAGTTTAATATTTACCAGAAAAAAATGTGCCCAACAGCAGCCCCCCCCCCCTGGATCTAGCGTTGCACTAGTAAATGATAACTTTAGTTGATCCATAACGGTTTAATATACTAAGGTATCACTTAGCCAATACATTCAGACTTGGTAGAGGGTTTATACTGAACCAATTTAACTCAAATATCATCTATACATTTAACAGATTTTCCATATTGTTTTTAGTTTCAAGTAAAAGTAATATGATCATTCTATCCCAAAGTCACATACATCATTCGGTCTCTGCTTGTACCAAATTTAAAGAGGAGCGTATTCGAAATTAAATCAAAATGCAAATGAACAGTACATTTACTATATTATGTATTATATTTTCGATGAAAGACTGCTTGAATCGAGGTAGTTTAACATTTAACGAATTAAGATCGATTTTTGAACAACACAAAATTGAAAACAAAGTAAAAAAATCAAATTGTCAATGTGAATATGACAATTAACGCTTCTAAATCAAAACACTTTTCGGCTGGTTGATTACATTCTTTTTAATTTTTCTTTTTCATGCTCTTTCTGCACCATTTGTTTTTTTGTTACTTCTGCTTTGAGTATCTATTAATTATTAAATTAATTGTAATACATAAAAGAAAGTTGTAAAGTTCGAATTATTTTTTTTCAAATCCAGTTGTTTGACAATAAACGTTTTTTAAAATAATTAGCTTAAAACACAGAAAAACACGGACCATAGTGTAATAACGTCTACCATGTTGTGTTGTACATGTATCACCAAACAGTCTAAGGGTGATAATTTTGACAATCTGGTTTGATTCTTTACAGCCTTATTAGGTGTTAATTTTGTCATATGTTATAGATAAATATTTATTATACAAAGTATCCCGCGGAGTTCAAAAGCACAAAACAAAGACAATAAATATGTAAGTCATTTCGTTCTGGACTGTGGACAGGGAAATATGTCTATGCGCAAGCTAAGGAGACTACATGCTTATGGCTAGATGGAATTATTTCGATGTCGAACTAAATGTGAAGTTACAAACCTCCATAAATATTAATAATGACTTGAAATCTATAATATTCACTGGAGATGTTAAGTTTTACTAATCCATTGAGAATTCGTTGTATGTTATTGTACGGACGTCACATTTGCAATTGAATCTAGAAATTTAAAAGAAAAATATTCGTATCATATAATGGATGTTAAGAATACAAGCAAAGTGCCAAAAGTGAGTTAACTTTTCCAATTTCCCTGTGCATTTCATGTAAAAACGGTCCCTGTGTAAAAAATTCTGTAGAACTCATTTCTTATCCGATTTCCATAAAATTTTCACTTTTAAAGGGAGTTTTATATGCAGATTAAGCTCACAATTTAGAAATAATTTTAAGTTCACTTGTTTCCTTTGTCACAATTTGCAAACTGAAATTTCTGACGTCACAGTTTACAAAGGATATATAGTAAATTTTGACTTTGAAAATTTTAGTTTGTGTTTAAATCGTCATAAAATGGAATTTACAAGTGATAAAATATTAAAATTATTGGAATAAACTGTATATCAAACACTATTTAACAGTGAAAATTTCATGAAAATCGGATTAGAAAATGGCTTCTAGAGAATTTTTTAAACAGGTACCATTTTTACATAAAATGCACAGGGAAATTTGAAAAGTTGACTCACTTTTGGCACTAGGCTGTGTGTATGTGGAACTGTACATTGCTAGCCGAATTCCTGCACAGATGGCACTTCAGCGTCAATGTTATTTCTCAGTTTTACTGAAATAAAATATATTATTTAAAATTGTAAAAATAAAAGCTAGACCCACCATTCACAGGATGCATACAATATATATATATATACAACTTACCAAATACATTTCCTACCCTCAATAAAGTTATCTATTTCTACATATATTTCCTACTCTAAGTAAAGTAATTAATTTGACATATATTTCATACCCTAGCTAAAGTAATCGATTTGACGTATATTTCCTACCCTCAGTAAAGTAATCAATTTGACATTTATTTCCTACCCTCAGTAAAGTTATCAATTTGACATTTATTTCCTACCCTAGGTAAAGTAATCAATTTGACATACATTTCTTACCCTAGGTAAAGTAATCAATTTGACATTTATTTCCTACCCTCGGTAAAGTAATCAATTTGACATATTTTCCTACCCTCGGTAAAGTAATCAATTTTACATATATTTGACACATATTTCCTACCCTAGCTAAAGTAATCAATTTGACATATATTTCCTATCCTAGCTGAAGTAATCAATTTGACATATATTTCCTACCCTAGGTAAAGTTATCAATTTGCCATATATTTGCTAACCCCATTAAAGTTATCTATTTCTGCAGACATTTCCTACCCACAGTAAAGTTGATAATTTCACAGAACATTTCCTACGCTTAGTAAAGTTATCAATTTCCACATATATTTCCTACCCTTAGTAATTTTTTGATTTCTGGATATATTTCTGAACCTAATATATTTATTTCCATATATTTTCTTGGATTAGGAAATATTTATGTCCAAAAACCTTTACTACATGTTCCAAATGTTTTGCTAGTTAATTATTTGGTAGCCTCGCCAAAGATTTTCGTTTCCGTATATCTTTGCACCGGTACACAAAGATATGACAAATTTTCATCTTTACACTGGTTTATAAATTCTTATCTTTCTAAAAACTTTACGATTATCATAAACATACACAAAGACATAAAATTACATATGTTTTAAATAGGCCTATATTTACTTGGTAAACCGCGGTCTCTCAAAACTGCGCTGAGGTTTGTAAAGTATGGCAAATTTTAACATTTACTTAACGGAAAGCAAAGATAAATGAATGTAAAGATTTGTAAATGTTATGCAAATTTTAAACTTTGCATATATTTGTATAACATTTGAATACGTCTGTAAATTAAAGATTTCATCTAGTGCGCGTGCCATATCCAGGTGTTGCCGGTTTTCGATAGCTGTAGGTATTATAGTATTAAACTCTTTGTTTCTTAAGTAAATTCAAGATATTTATTAGCCTTTTTGTTTGTTAGATTTTGCCCTTTACACTTGTCAAAAACGACAGGATAGCGTCAAGTAATTGTACAGAATTGAAACTTTGCCTAACGACCTAGTTTTTGACATTACGTGTTTTACGTCACCAGTTCTCGATAGGTGTTTATGGAGGGCAAATTTACCAATAAAATAGCATGAAGTTAAGTTACATTATAATCGATGTAATTTTCAAACAATAAATAATCAATTATGGTAGAGATATTTTTTGATGTGTTCAATTATTACTTTAAAACTTTTGAATGTGTATTTTTATTTTATTTTTTTTTATTTTATGTTTTATTGTATTTATATTTATATATTTAACTATTTATTCGTTCATGAATTGTTCTGAGGATCTTTGTCCTTTTCGTATCAACTTTCATTGTTTCATGATTGATTTCTGTATGCTAATATACAAATGTACACATTATTGAAGGTTATTGCAACCGGCAATCAACAGAAATTCCCATGATTAAAATCATCCCTTCATTGAAAATGAATTGATATATTGATATATTTTTTTCTGGAATGGCTTCAACAATATATTTACTTTCGGCAATAAATCACTAGTCAATTACCTTAAGGTATAGGCAAAATTTGTTTATATCTGTATATTGGTTTTTTATATAAACCAATCAAAGTTGGAGGGAAACTGGGAATAGTGAAAAGCATGGAAAAATTTCAAAGTTTAGTAATGGCAATAATTAGCACCTTGCTGCGTGTTATGGTTAGATTTCTTCCTGTCACTGAACGAAGTGGTGTTCTTTCGGAAAATTTCCGACGAACAAACAATACGTTCAAATTCGTGTTGTGTGTTTAAATTAAATGACACAAATCTATCGAGAACTTGTTATTATCGAGAAAAGGTGAAAGCGCGATATATTTAAGCAATTACACATTATTTGAATACCCGAGAGCGTCATTCGTAGATTTGACGGTCAAAATGCAGTTTACAGGCGACGCGTAGCGGAGCCTGTAAACGGATATTTTGACCGTCAAATTAAGATTGACGCCCTCGGGTATTCAAATAATGTACTGTTATTGCAATTCTAATGCAACAAATTAATTTCATGTTCTATTTTTAACTCGTGAATTTATAACAATATTAGGAACCAGACTGAACAGGGAACCTATTTTGTCCCAGGTGTGTAGATGGTGGAATTGACGGTCAGTTTTGACCAATCAAAACCTTCGTTATAGTGTTGCATTAGAATATATATTACCGAGCGCATTTGGCCAGTTATTGCGATTTTAAAGGCGTAAAAACTTCTGAAAAGGCGACTGCGAAGCGGGAGCCTTTTGAGAAGTTTTAAGCCTTTAAAATCGCTATTACTAGCCAAATAGCGCTTGATAAACAATTTGTGCGAAATTTTAAACGAACAAATGCGATTTTTGTATTTTTAATGGTACGAAACATTTACTACACTATTTTAAGAATACACACTACAACGACTCGGTATTGATTTTTGTAACTATGAATGGGGACATGTTTGACCTAAATAAATACCGTTATATTTTGATTCATAATTATAGAACATTACTCCATGAATATTAAGCGCTAATTGATGCTCAATTTAAATTTAGATCATACATTTATCAGCACTGCAATATTTATAAGCACGCCAGAAAATACATTAAAGTGCAGCCTTTAGAACTTGTCGAAAAACCCTCCGATCAATCTAAGAGACAATTCGTAAGATCTAGAAGGGAATGTGAACTGTCGTGGATCAAAAAACTTCAGACAGCTTACCCATTAGGGTTAAAAGACAACATCATGGGTCAGGGTAACATTTCTCAGCATGCTTCAATTGACATCATGGGTATTTCTTCTCCGAAGTTACGACATCGTAGGTGACATGGCCGAAGAGTTGATTATAATATAAAAAGCAAACGTAAGAACCTTATCAATGTTAAAGATCTATATACTGTTTTCAAAAACAATGGGCGGCACGGTTTGTTCACTAAACTTTGTTCTATACCTGTCACACATCTTTATAAAATCTCTTTAGAATGTGATACAATGTCTGTTAATAGTCCGCTCTACGAATGTTCTAAAATTATAGACGCTTTTTGCTTCCATCGACTTTATCCTAGAATCGACAAACCGAATGAACACAAAAAACAATTTTTGAAAATTAAATATATTAATAAGGGTATCGATTTGATTGATATTGCAGGCATTTTTCGGGACCCGGATGTTCAAAAACTTGTCCCAGTTTATTTTGATAATCAGGATATGCCTGTCATCTCCTTTACTTGCAAAAAACGTACTAGAAGTATTTTTTTCAATTACTCTTCTATTACCTGTGATGCTAATTTCGAGAAGAACTACCCTAGCAGCTGTGACTGTTCCACTTCGCCTTATCGCTATGGCCCTTGTTGGCATATATTTAAGGGGGACTTGAGCATTATTGTAGACAAAGAAGTTAGACGATTTAGAAAAGGGCCTAAATATCCCCCACCTTCGAAAATAAACTGGCAAGCTTGTTTCGACATTATTAAAGACTCGGTAACCAACTATTGTATAAAATTGTGCAAACGAGAAAGTGCAGACAAATATGCTCTTAATATGTTTAAAGATAAAATCATTTGTAAAGTCACCAACAAAATTAATTTCTATAAAGAAAATTATTATGAGTCACCACCTAAGCTGTCTTTTAACATAATTAAGTCCAAACTGAAAGAACTTGGTGAGAAATATATATTTGCACGTGTCGACAAAGCTTCAAACAACGTTGCCATCATCTGAAAAAAATACTATATCGATGTCCAAAAAAAAAAAAACGAATTGGAAAAGTCTAGCACTTTTGAACGTACAAATTATGACGAGAAAACGCTCACCACACAACATTTCAAGGATACAGAAAAACTCAAAGTTCCATCTAAAGATAACACCCTACCTACTATGTACTGGATTCCTAAACTTCACAAAAATCCCTACAAACATCGTTTCATTTCGGCTTCAAGTAATTGTTCTACCACAAATTTGTCCATCAATTTAACCAGTGCACTCGCTTGTATAAAGGAGTTAGTCAAAAACTATTGTGAAAAAACATATCAAAACTCTGGTGTAAATTACTTTTGGAGTGTAAAAAATTCTATTGAAGTTTTAGATAAATAACAATCTATAGATAGACCAGTTTCATCTATTGACAGTTATGATTTTTTTATACTTTATACAACCCTTCCGCATAATTTGATTAAATCTAAATTAGTCTTTTAAATTTTCGGGTCTTCAGTTTATTTGCTGCAACAAAAAGCAAGGATTCTTCTCCAATATCTCTTACAACAATTATTGCTCCTGGACATGTGATGATATGATTAAGGCACTGAATCTCTTGCTAGACAATATTTATGTTCGTTTCGGCACCATTGTTTATCATCAGGTCATTGGAATCCCCATGGGTACTAATTGTGCACCTCTCATTGCAGATCTTTTTCTGTTCTGTTACGAACGGGAATTCATGAAAAAAACTACAAAATGGAACTGTACCAAATAGTGATAAACTTTATTTCTATTTTCAATGATAATAGCAGGTATATTGACGATATCCTTACTTTTGACAATCCCCAGTTTTTAGCTTATGTTGACATCATTTATTCACAACAACTGAACTAAATAAGGCAAACAATGATTCTAAATACTGCCCTTTTCTGGATCTAAGTATCACCATTGACTCTGGTAAAATAAAAGCTAAAGTTTATGATAAAAGGGATGATTTTGATTTTACAATTACTAATTTCCCCTTTCTTGACGGCGACGTTCCCCTAGCTCCATCCTACGGGGTGTATATATCTTAACTTGTACGATTCGCTCGCATTTGTTCCAGCCTTGATGATTTTAATGAGCGTAACCTTACTCTCACATCCAAACTTTTACAACAAGGTTACAGATTTCATAAATAAGAAGTTTTACAGAAGATATGAACATTTGATATCTAGATATGACGTGACTCGCAAACAGCTAATAACAAAGGGCATTTCTCATCCTCGATTTTATGGAAATGTTGTTAAAAATGTCAAAAACTGATAAATCATCGAGAAAAACTGGGACGTAACTTACATTCTTTACGTAATAGTGGATATCGACGAGATATTCTGAACAAATCCGTTAAATTGGCTTTGGATTCCAATGACCTGAAGACTTTACATATATACTGGCCTCTCACTGATACTGCCGATGTCTACTGAAATACATGAAGACTCTTTACCAAACCCTTCGGGGAGTTTTGAGTTTGATTTTTCTTCCGTAGTGCGACAGTGTTTTACCAGCAGACTAGATTCCTTGAGCTAGCCGGCAGTTTAGCGGCGAGCACTCTTTGACCCTTCTTTCAAAATTACGTTTTGTCTTATGCTTTTTCTGTTCCAAGATAGTGGTCATTGAGTTTGTAGTCTACCTGTATTGAGTTTTATTCGTATGTTTATGATACGATAGGGAAACGGGATAGAGAAAGGGGAGGTTTGGGTACCCATAAACCGGTTTAACCCTACCACTGGCTTTTGCTAGTGCCGGTACCAAGTCCGGCTACTTCGTACTTCCTAAAATAAAGGACTTGTTGCATTTAGGTGATAAATCGGCCCACTGATTTGACAAAAATAAGTAAAAGCATAAAATCTCTGATACCTTTCAACACTAGAACATTTTCAGTTATTAACCACATGTGAATTTTTTCCAAACATTTCTTCTTTCCATTGAAATAAGCTCATTTCATAGACAAACATGGACGTCTGAAATCTAGATTATATGACAAACGTGATGATTTTGACTTCCCAATTGTGAACTTTCCCTTTCTCAGCAGCAATTTACTTACCTCCCCAGCATATGGGGTGTATATTTCACAATTAATTCGTTAATGTATAGCTTGTAGTTCATACAGTGACTTTGTGGAAAGAGCAAAAGAACTGTCACAAAAACTACTGAGTCAGGGATATGTTCAGCCGTTGTAACTTTTATCCCTTCAGTAATTCTATGGACGTCATTTCGACATCATAGAAAGATATGTCAGTGTCACAAATAAAAAGGCCATTTTCAGCTAGATTCTTCTCGGATTTGACATTAACAGTTTTGACTTTACCCTGGATTGACCCACTGACAGTGTGACGGGTGCTATATACAGAGCTTGACATGCTTACCCTTCCGGAGCAAGCACTCTGTTATTCGAGAGTTCACACTGTTGGTGCTTTAGTTCTTAGTGTTGTAATTGCAGTTTTTGTGTGTTTTGTGGACATGTAGTGTCTTTAGTCTTCCACCTTGTGGTGTTCTTGCTCATGCTTGTCTCTGGACTTTGTAATTTTGTTCTTTGTTTCTTCGGTATTCTACTACCGTTTTTTTCAAATCTTGGTGGCAATTAACATTGAGCCTATGGAAACATAAGTGACATGGGGTATATTCAAACTGATTTTAAACCCTTGCATTCGAAACCACGCTAAAAATTATACCAAAGATAACTTATTTAATAAGTGTTATCCCAGCAAAAATGCTAAGCTGGTTCCGCGTGCAAGGCATATAAAAATTGAAAAAAAAATGTATTTTTAAAGTGAAAATTCATTGTATTAATGATAATGTGTTTTGTGATCTGTCTCGTGTTTCAAAGTTTTATTGATCCATATATGCAAATTACATCTTATAATCCCCAATTATACACATCCAAATTCTCAGTAAAAAGTATTTTAGACCTTGCATGAACTTTTTTCTTACCTGGCATTTTTTTTTCAATTAAGCTGAACACGATCTTTGTTAGTATGTAGATAATCTATATTTTGTTAAATTTTTTTTCTTTAATTTTCCCGATGTAAAAAATGTGTTCATGTGTATTGTGAAACAATATATATCAGCCATGGAATAACTAATTGCTCTTAATCATCATCTGTGCCTGTATAAAAAAATATTCCGAAGAATTTGACCGCCTATTCTTTGTATTTTCAGCCTTATTTATTTCCTATGTTATCTCTATGCATCATATCTTTGATTTTGTTGTGGGCCTTAAGCAAAAATATTCTACTTAGAAGTGGGATCCCCTCTCGATATATTACAAGAGCACCTTTAACCTTTAACTATCCTATACAGGCGACACTGGGACAGAGATGATGCTTAATATATTGATCTTCCAACCACCTGAATTGAGTTAAAATATAGCAGATACATGAATTTTCAGTTTTTCAGTCTTTTGTTTACTGCTAAGTTGTTCTTGTTAAGCTTCGTAGTAGGTAGGAAAAGCTCTCAAAATGTAAATGTAATGATCTCCCATACCTACGATTATGTTTGAATTGATTGCGGCAGAATGCAAAACTTTTTCTGCGATAATGCATTATTTATGTTAGACAATGGATTGCCGACTTGTTGTGAGTTGATCCTCTTTTTTCGAATAAAACAAATAAGTGGCTTTCTTTTAAACGCAGAAAAAAAACTAAGGGTTCTAATCAGTCAAATCTCTTTCTTAAGGTCAGGTGGTATGTGTGCAAGAGGCTTAGTACACTAAGGACTCATGATCAAGCCGTGCTCGAAACTGAAAGATGAAATGTGTTGAAGACTGAGTTTCCATTATTAGTTTAATTCATAACAAAACCGCTTGATATCTATTACACATATTCTTTAATTATATCAAATAAAGCGCATAATATTCACATTGCAACAACCGATGTCTCATTGTTTGTAGTCAAAATTTCGAAAACCCCCAAAAATATCTTGAGAGAAAAACTGATATTAAAACCAATCAAGCTCTTCAGTAGATAAAATCATTTGATTAAGGTCAACTGCAACGATATTTTGATTCAAATGTATTATAAATATATGTATAATTATTAAATAGTTATGTAAAATATGATTGAAATTGTCTATGCAATACAAAATGTTTAGAGCAAATATAGATAGGTTTACTGGACAAATACGGCCAAGCAGGCCCAATACGGATTTACTGGCTCAATATGGATTTACTGGCCCAATACGGGTTTACTGGCCCAATACGGCGAGGCCCAATACGGACTTCCGGTTCATTAAGTTTTTCAACAAAATGGCGGCAATATCAAGAACAGAACATAATTCCATGTGAATAATCTGCTAGACTGTTACAATGTTAATCAATCGTAATTTTTTTTATAACGATTTATTTTAAAACTGAAATTCAGTTTCATTTCCGGGATCCGATTCCGTATTTCTACACTCAATATTTGCAGAAGTTCAAGGACATCAATGACAACGCTGGGGTGCGCTTGGTTGGGCAGTTCTGAACATGTTCTTTCAGTTCCAGTTCCAGCGACCAATCGAACGAAAAGGAACACATAAGAATAATTTTGTCAAAACTATTTATATTTTTTAAATTTTATTTGACTATTAATCATTAATTTTTTGTTTTTGGTGTCATAAATTGAACAATATAACTTTTAAAGACAGTTTATGAAAAAAATTACAACACCAGTTGTTAATCAATAATTTCTCGGAAGACTACTTTTGTCAATTCAAAGGCGATTTGGGTATAAATTCAATGCTCAAACCTCTGAAAATAATTTGTCTGCCTTGTATATGTTGTTCGTTTGTATCATTTGCAAAAATCCAGTTCATTTTTCCTGCAAAAACTGTTAAAATCGTTTATTGTTTCTCAAAATATTCTTTTGGTCGCCATATTGAATTCTGTCTGCACCACCTTTTTTTTCGGCGCAGATGGAACCTGTTCCGAACAGTGTTCCATTCTGTTTGATTGTCAGTTCTGGGTGTTCCATTAGTTCAGAACACTCCGAACCTTCCAACCGAGCGCCACCCTGGTTTGTTGACATTCTGGAAAAATACTTTGATAGTTCAGTGATTTTTAATATGAAACATCATAGTATTCAAACATGTCAACAATCAGATTTCAACACAAAATGCTACGAAGATCAGGAAAGTAAATCTTTTTCAGGTAACAATCACTCGCTGAATTGAACTTTAGTTTAGTCATTTGCGTGGCTGACGGACATCTCAATGTTTAGCTATGTCGTCATACAAATTGAAATTCAAATTCTTTATTCATACATGCAAAACACAGTCACAAGTCAAATTTAACAAGAACTGTCGCCGAATGGCAGCCAAAGATACCCCCCGCTAATTGAATCCTGAATCGATATGGTAAGTGCAAAATTAAGTTGGTGTGGACACAATACAGGTGTGGACACAGTACAAGTATGGACACAGTACAAGTATGGACACAATACAAGTATGGACACAATGATATAATCTTCAAGAAAAAACTTTTCCAAAGGGTTCCAATGAAAACACTGTCTAAATCAGACAAATATAAAATTCACCTTTTTTTCAGCCTATTTGACATTTTACACATCTACATATAGTGTTCTTCCTTTGTCTAAAGTTTCATCAAAATCCTTCAAGTGGATTAAGAGGACTTGTGCGTATGAGGTAACCCATACATGGGGAATCAACGAAAAGTCAAAGTCGGATTATCTCCCCTTCCTGGTTTCAGACAATAATTATATTCCTTCATGCACATCTCCATATAGTGTCCTTCCTTTGTGTTAAGTTTCATCAAAATCCTTCAAGTGGTTTAAGAGGAGTTGCGCTTACGAGAAGTGTGGACAGACGGACGGACAGACGGACGGACAGACGGACGGACAGACAGACAGACAGGGTGATTCCTATATACCCCCCCAAACTTTGTTTGCGGGGGGTATAAAAATGTTGGAGACTGCTTCCAATAGCAGAAATACATGAAACATAAACTGAAAAGTGAACATAAAAATTGACTGACACTCGGACTGACAAGTCCTTTGCCCATTTTGCTGCCATTGAATTGATAGTATATAGTTTTACATAACTATTTAATAAAGGCGTCATAGAATGTTATTTTTCACATTGGTCCTGTATTATGTCCTCGGACAGTCGTATTGGGCCTCGGACAGCCGTATTGGGCCTCGGCATTGCCTCGGCCCAATACGGCTGTCCTCGGCCCAATACGACTGTCCTTGGACATAATACAGGACCAATATGAAAAATCCCATTCTGTAACCCTATAGTATATAAAACATGTCGTACGAGCACAAATTCATACTTAAAATTATCGAGTTGGAGTTAACATATGTGTTATGGTCTCATGTTCATTTATGCCATATCCTTTCGTAAAATATTTTATACCAAGTAAATGTCAGAAATTTGGATTGGAAAGTGCTCTTTTTACCTCGAATAATGAAGTTTAAGTGTAGGTTTTTCTCACAAAGAGTTATCTGTCACATGTTAAAATATTTTATTAATATTTTGTAGAAAAGAAGAACTCAATGAGGTGTATTGGAATGTGAAATCCAAAATTTGGGGTACCGTGCATTTTTCCCCGATTTTCTAGCCTTAAAGGTTCGCAAAATGGAAGGAAAATAACAAAGACATATAGAAAAATGCACAAAATTTGATGTCAAATTTTTGTTGGAATCTAAAATTCAATAACCAAAAACTATTTTTCCATGACCAAAAATTAACGTAATATTCTTGAGCAAAAGCGCAATCTTTTGATACGCAGCTTTACAGGGGGTACCGTTCACTTAAGAGAAATATTAAAGCTCGAACACAAGAAAGACAGTAAGAAAGTGCCGTTTTTATGTTGACGTCGCGTCAAGATTTAGGGACGTTGTTGACGGTCACTGTTTACAACGTTTTTCTTGCATCTCGATCAAATAATTTTGCATAGTAGTGCTATTAACACCAGCTTAAAAATGTGCTTTTGTAATATGCAGGAAGATTAGTTTCGGCTAATGGAGTTATCCTCTTGAAATAAAGATTATTTATTTATTTATTTATATGCTTGACACTGTATTGGGTGTAATTTAACTTTCATAATGAATACTTGGGCTTCTTCTCACTGCGTTCAACGCAGTGTAGTGTAGGTGTACTCGACACTTGAACAAACCATTAATTTGTTCACAGTGTCAACATTGAAGCGATATTTAATGTAGGATATGTGCGAGTTCAGTGTATGTTACTTAAAACTCAGCTTTCTTCGTTTTTACATTCATTATAATTTTCAGACAATATATTGCTGATAATTTCGATGTAAAAATAAACATCGTTAAGCCACAAATTTTCAGTGAAAAAGTAAAAAATATATGTATCATTTGAAGGTATTCCAATCTTTTACTTATAATTTTATTATATACTCTTTTTTCGTTTTGGAAACCTTCCAA
The DNA here is from genome assembly GCA_002080025.1 of Modiolus philippinarum. Taxonomy (NCBI): domain Eukaryota; kingdom Metazoa; phylum Mollusca; class Bivalvia; order Mytilida; family Modiolidae; genus Modiolus; species Modiolus philippinarum. The sequence continues at coordinate 31,876 of MJUU01039354.1, forward strand.
AATGCATATATTTTTTTTATTCAAATAAAAATATTTGGTAAAATAACGAAAAGTACCACTATTTAACTTTCGGGGAGAAGGGTATAGATTTTCGGCTTTGAATTTTTATTATACTAATCAAGACCCCATAAAGGCCATCATAATACAACAAAATACAGTATGATTGATAAGACATACAATGCAACAAACAAAAATAGGCCACTATTGGTCAGCTGTGGCAATGAAGGGAAGGACCAGAGCCTGACACATTATGCTTGTGTCTAATCAATAACCTATTCTTCAAAGATGACATATAAAACAATGAGCAAAATATTACAAAGAAAATTATTCATTTGGTCTCCATTTCTTTCTTAATTCAAAACATTCTGTAATAAAATTACCAAGAATCAGAAATGTGAAGAGCCAAAAAAAATTGATTCCTTGTAAGATTTTAAAAATTTGTGCAAAAAAAATCTATATATGAAATACTGGTAAAATTCAATGTTTGTTATACAATGGACAGCTAACAATAAAATGCCTTTCATCTTCAACTTCATTAAAAGTATTTGATAAACAATAGCGACATAATCTTTGTGATAGCTGATAATTACTTGCCGAGTTTTAGAATTGTAAACATAAAACGGTTGAAGGAGAGAATTCAGTCCGTATTCAAAATCTGAAGATCCCTTAATCCTGGACACATTGTTTAAAAATTTTGATATTTAAACGAATCTGACTAAAAATTGCATATACTGAACATTAAAAAATTCTGACATGTAAATTAAGATTTAGGTATTATCAAGTACAATGAAAATTTCATTTGTTCTATCGAAAATAATAATGACAAAATAAATGAAATAAAAGTCAAAACGGTAAAATTTACTGTGAGGTTGAGTAGACCATTCTTTTGCGTAGTTACATGCGGCAGATCCTGGAGTTTCAAAATATAATGAATGTCAAATGTTACTTGTCTCCTTCCTTCAGAAGGACTAAAATCAAGGAGCAGGACATTTGGTCGTGCACAGCAATCCAGAGCATTGGATTCCCCGGTAGGAATAAATTCACTTTCGTTATGCATTTTCCGTCTGTGTTACTTGGAATTGTTTGTTTCCTACCAAAACATTATCAAACCTTCTAGTTTCGAGTGTATTTCATGGTATATATATATATGTATTGTATGAAAACACATAATTTTTTTTATAATGCAAATGTGAGTGCCTTTCTATGGTGGCATAGTTCTGCCCCCTACTTGTCAGATAATTAAGTAGACTTGTCAGATATTTATGTCAACATGTCAGATATTTATGTTGACTTGTCAGATAATAATGTTCACTTGTCAGATAAATAATTATTTCATTATGTGGTCTTTTGACCAGTTAACGCCAATTTCTGCCATCCAAAAGTCAACATAAATATCTGACAAGTCGACATAATTATCTGACAAGTCGACATAATTATCTGAAAAGTCCACGTCATTATCTGACAAGTCCACATGATTATCTGACAAGTCAACATAAATATCTGACATGTTGACATGAATATCTGACAAGTCTACTTAATTATCTGACAAGTTATGGGCAGAACTATGTCACCATACCTTTCAATTACGTTATGCTTCAACCCTTTTGCACCCGTCCCCACACCTTTTATTATGTGTATTGAGTAGTAAAGAATTTGTAGAGAGATATACATGTAAAAATGATATGATTTCATGTTTAGTTTGCTGACTACTTTGATCGTTTTCCTTTCTATGACATTTATGGATACATATCTGGCCTTTCATAGAGCTAAACAGCGTTCTAATATCACTGGAAAAGAGTATGATTTTCTCAACTTTACAGATAAAACTTGTTTGGAAAAACTCCATTTATCTTTTTGTAAATTTATTCTAGGTACTCGTAAAACCTCTTCTAATTTAGCAGTACGAACTGAATTAGGTAGATATCCATTGGAACTTAAAATAAAAATTCAAAGTTTATTATTATTTATAAGATTTTTAAATTCTGATGTTAACTCCTTGTTACACGAATCATTCTTATTAACAAAAAAATTAGACTCTTCAGGATGTTGTACTTGGTACACATATATTAAAGATATTGCAAAGGAGATAAACTTAGAACTAGATAATTTAGAAGGTGTAAACAGTAAAAGTCAGATAGTCTCAATGAAAAAAAATCTAAAAATACAATTTTTAAATTATTACAAAAGGGTTTATGAACAAAAATTTGAAAAAATAGATAATACTAGCAAACTTTTTTTATATAAAAATCTCAAACAAAATTTGGAAAAAAGAAATTTACTTAAATTCACATATTTTTGAAAAAAGAAGGCAAATTGTAAAATTAAGAATAAGTGATCATAATTTGTTAATAGAAAAAGGTAGATACTTAAAGATACCTAGAGAAAATAGACTATGCCAGTTTTGCAATATTTTGGATGATGAATTACACTTTTTGTTATATTGTAAGAAAAATTCTACTTTAAGATCAGATCTTTTCAATGTAATTATATCTGAAGATGTTAAAAATTTTAACACGTTCACTGAAAATGAAAAAATTAAATTTTTGCTGTGCCCATCAACATTAAAGCAAGTAGAAAAAATAGGGTCCTTTATAAAACGGTCATTAGAACTGAGGACAGGGGACTCATAACTCTGTTATTATTTTTCTTTACTTGCTTGTTTTATTTGTTAATGTCACAAACTACATGTATGTTTATATGACAATAAATATTTGATTTGATTTGATATGAAAATGTATCATAGGAGGATAACAATCTGTAACTCTGATGGATTATCAAAGGAAAAAAATCTAAAGACCGGCAAATTAAAATCTAAGAGCAATTTTGCCGAAATACCTCAACTTTCACTTAAATCATGGACAGAAATTAAAAATCAAAATTGTATTTATGTTAAGTATTACAAAAATTAAGACAAAACATTTAGTTTACAGATGGTGTAGGCGATTAAACCTGATTTAAAGTGAAAACAAATTACATGTCAAACCAGTGTCGAATGCTCAAAACTAAATGTAAACAAGTTTACAGTACACCGTGTTTGTTGTGAGCACAGTCTTATACTATCATACATTTTTGTTTTTTTAACCATTATTACACAGTTCAGATGTAACGAATGAATATCATTGACCACTTTTCACGTTTTTAGTTTGCAATTAACTCCGAAAATATGCCTCTAATAACCGCTTTGTACCTTTTTGAATAATAATAATAAAATAAGTTACGACGGGCAGACCTTTTTCCCGTGCTTTTGCGGTAGAAAAATCTGCCGCTCTTTTTTTTCGGGCCCACTCCTTGCTCATTTTTGAAATGACTCTTCCGTCTCGAAGTATCTATGATGTTGATCATGCAAATCTTCCCGCGGGAAATAAGTTTTTTTTCCTGTTTTTTTCTCTTTAACCTTTTCATTGTGTTCAAAAGACGCATTTTCCGTTGACCGCAAATTCTAATTAATTTAATCCCGAATATTATTTTCTAAACATCAATTATTTATTGATAAAATGAACATTCTATTTTGTCATAAGTTGAATCTGCCTATTTACAATATCTTGTAAAGGAATAATTTAAGGGGACATTCTTGACGTCAAGAGAATACGTATATATTAAGGACCGATAACTCTTTTTTTAATTTAATGCTTTATTTATTTAATGAGGATGACAAACAGCCCGAGGGCTACAAAGTTGCTCTCCTCGACATAAAGATAGACAAGACAATATAATACAAGACAAAATACATTACATAAAACTCTCTCGCACACACTTACCCAATAAAGTACAAATAATAGTAAATGAATATGTACAATAATATTTATCAGAATCTTTTACTATTTTCAATAAATTCAAAAATATATTGAAACAAAACTCTTGTCGGGACGTCATTTGGTAACGTCCCACCTTAAAGTGTATTATTTCCATTCAAAGAAAAAATTGATTAATATAGAAATTATTCATGGATAGAATAACACCATATGCACAATATTTAAATAAGTAGATATTGGGTCTCCTGGTCCTGCACGCTGATTGGCTAATAAAATCACGTGACCTCATGACGTCACACAAAAAATCCCCATCTAACACCTAAACCATCTGATTGGCCGAGAAAATCATGATGTCAGTCAAAATATCCCCCTAATTATGCTAATGACCCCACAAATCTATCACCTGTCATGTCATCGGTAATTAGTGTGTCAAAAATGGTTGACAGTTCAAAGAACGAAAAAGGTAGCACCGCAATAAAACCCCATAATTCCCATAAATCAATGTCAAGAAGCAATGTAAGGAATTCACATTATTTTTATGGATACTAAAAATGTCAATTTAAATGACACTTCAAAGACTATTAAAGTAATACAAAGCACGGAAAAATCTATGAAAATTGCCATTTAGCCTACAGCTATAAGTATAAATACAGAACGAATAAAAACACAAACAGTCGCTGCCAAAACATTCAAATTGCAGATGTGATTTTAAACGGATCGGAATATTTATACCTTATTTTGAAGTGCAATCTACAGAAAGGTAAGGTCACAGATTTAATCAAATTATGTGGTACTGTTAATGCGTTTACAAAATACAACATTGTTATGAGAAAATTGCTTAACATATAAAAAGAAAAAAGCTACTTCAGGCAGATTGTGATGATGGTTTTGAATCAGCAAAATTAAAATTGTCGAAAGATAGCCTTGTAACATTTCACATTGAACCATACTCGATAAATATGGATAAGCTTCGTATATTTGATCTACTATCAATAGAAAATAGGATAAACAAAATACATTAAGATACTTACTTTTAGGAAAGTGAAATCGAACAATATTCCACTGTATAAACGTACTTAATACGATTATTTTCGTCTCAAATTAATATATTATCATTGAATGTTAAAAAGGTTATAAAACTATGAATAAATTTGTACTTCATTATTTATTCATACTGTCATAAAAACATGTCAAAATAGAAGATATCAATGTTTGCATACAAGTATAGAAATCTAACAATGCTTATAAAGCCATTTTTCGTATCGTCACGCATGAGTGATTTTGCACTTAAAAAACGACACCTTAGTCAAATATGCCCTTATAATCGATTCTATGTGTGTCTAGAGGTCTTTTGGAGCCATTTCGGGCACCGTCACGCATGAGTGATTTTGCCTTTAAAAACTATATTTAAGTGGTATATTGGCTTATAATCGATTTCATGTGTGTCTAGGGGTCTTTTGGAGCTATTTTGGCACCGTCACGCATGACCGATTTTGCTCTTAAAAACGACATCTAAGTCTTATAAGGGTTTATAATCGATTTTATGTCTGTTTAGAAGCTTTTTGGAGTCATTTTGGCATCGTTACGCATGAGTGATTTTGCCCTAAAAACTACTTCTAAGTCATATATGGCCTTATAATCGATTCTATATGTATCTAGAAGTCTTTTGGAGCCATTTTGGCATCGTCACGCATGAGTAATTTTGCCTTTAAAAACACATCTAAGTCGTATATGGGCTTATTATCGATTCTTTGTCTGTCTAGAAGTCTTTTGGAACCAGTTTGGCATCGTCACGCATGAGTGATTTTGCCCTTAAAAACTACATCTAAGTCGTATATGGACTTATAATCGATTCTATGTGTATCTAGAAGTCTTTTGGAGCCATTTTGGCATCGTCACGCATGAGTGATTCTGCCCTTTAAAACTATATTTAAGTCGAACATGGGCTTATAATAGATTCTATGTGTATCTAGAGGCCTTTTGGAGCCATTTTGGCATCGTCACGCATGAGTGATTTTGCCCTTAAAAACTACATCTAAGTCGTATATGGGCTTATAATCGATACTATGTGTATCTAGAAGTCTTTTGGAGCCATTTTGGCACCGTCACGCATGAGTGATTTTGCCATTTAAAACAACTGTCAGTCATATACTGACTTTTTATTTTATGAATGTCTTGAAGTCTATTTGAGTCATTTAGGTACAGTCATGCCTAATGAATTTGTTCTTTAAAACGACAAACAAGTTTCATAGGATTTGATTTTTGAAAAAGTGATGGGTATAGACGTTTTTGTAACCTCTTTGGCTCAATCATACATGAATTATTACCTAACAACATATTTATTTATGGTTGATATTGTTTTAATCTAGAACCTTGATGAAAATTGAATTGCAATTCAAAGCTAATCATTTTTTTCTATTGCAGATATGACACTTTCACAAAGTCTGTACAGCTAGAAGAGTTTGCACATTCATGGTCATTGGAAGCAGAGCCTTATGTAAAGGAAAGAATATTCCAACTAAAATGTCAAGAGCTGTTTGAGTTGATTGAACAAGACGTGCATATACCAACACCCGAACCGATGGATGCAGAAGATCTTTTCCCATGGTGTGATTGGTATTCCACAACCGAAGCACAAACAATCAAGCCGGATTTCAATACACCTTATGATGAAAATTCAACCATATCCTTGGAGAATCATACAACCCAGTCTGGACCATCTATTCCGAAATACCGTAGACAGTTGTCAGAAGAATTTCTACTACCAAATACTGACAATTTAGAACAAAAAGATGCGCAACACGAAAAAAAGCAAATTGTAGATAATACATCGTCGACACCAAAGTTTTCAGACCATGGATCGATTGTAGCCCAACATTTGGAATGTTAATAGAACAAACATCTAACACAATATCAACAATCCTTTTCGCCCCAACCTGGTCCTTCTGGTTTACAACAGAAAGGACATGGAACAAACAAAGCCCAACATAACGAACCGTACAGCTTCGAGATGAAACGTCAAAGAACATCTGCAAAAAACAAGGCAACAGATACCACTTATCGGATCAAATTTAACGAGGGTTGGAAAGGGGATAAACTAAAAGACAAAAACGTCCAACTACATCAAATGTTCGACCATGTCTTAGAAGAAGTTAGCGGAAAATCTAGCGATCTCGGAAGAGTTGTAGTACAGCACGGAGGCCTTCAAAATCCTATCATCGTTCCGTTGCAGCCTTGGGAGAAGCTAGATTCGGAAGCTGTGATGGACGGAATAACGAAAGTCTTAAATAGCAATGAAGAGCTAATCGTTGATGACAGCCTGGAGATCAGTGTGGGGTCTTTAGAAATTCCAAGTGGTTCTGGTGGTAGCACTATACCTATCACAACTTTGTTTGATCCCGGGTATTCGTTAAGAAGAAAACAATCAATATTCGACGTGACCAGTGACCAGTTGTGTTTACCAATATCTATAATTTTGTGTTTTCTGAAGATGTGTAAAAAAGTGAAAATATCAGAATGGAAAACTTTGGCCGATTGTGAACATAATCGGTCAATGCTTGACAATGTTATAAAATATATAGATTTTGTCCAATATCATTTTACCGCATGATGCTAGACAAAAAGAAACAAAAGAAACAAGAAGTTGCCAAAGGATTATGTTAACTGACAAATACGCCAACTGATAGACCTTTAGGACTGAACGACATTACACCATTCGAAAATTTGTTGGACGTTAATGTCAACGTTATATCCTCCAAACTGGGAAATAAATTCATACGCGTTATGAACAATCACGACTTGCACAATCTGTTCGTATACTTGGTAGAATCAGACAACATCCAGCACTACCACGGCATCGCATCGATCACTGGTTTCTTTGGACAAAGCTATTTCTGTGAATCCTGGATGAAACCGTACAACACTAAAGAACATCATTCTTGCGAATCCACATGTGAAGTATGCGGAAACCAAGACTGCACCACAAAAATCTGCTATCTTGTTCGAGTTGCCACCGAGAGTGTAGATCGTCTGAATGTTACGAACGTCACAGAACTCGCAAGGTTACAAGAAGAGGCACGTTTCCGTCGCAGTGTGAAACACGGTATAGATGTAAAACTTGCAAAAAGGTAATGAATTATGACGACAGAAGTGGAGAGTGTGGGGAGTGGAAATGCAAAATTTGTGAACAATATCAAAGTGGACTTCACAACTGTTATCACAGAGCCACCGCCAAAGACACGAAAGAAAAAAACATTTCTCTTCTACGATTTTGAAAGTAGGCAGGACGAGAAAATGGAGAGTAATGAAGGGTATCTTCCTCCAAAACAGAAATGTAATTCATGCAAACTAAAAATAGAACGATGTGGAAAATGCAGAAAATGTCAAAATTTCAATCAAAGCTGGTGCGGTCTATATCAACATGTGGTGAACTTTGGTGTTTTACAGTCGTCCTGTAAGAGATGTCATGATCAAGAGCTCACGCCAGATTCGAGATGCGAAAATTGTGGCAATCGGTGTCCAAAAAAGACAAACGTAAACAGTATGTTAATCAACCGTGTCCAACAACTTGTGGAAAACGAGAACATATCTTCATAGGCGATAATGCATCTGTACATTTTTGTTCACATTTTATGAAAGAACATTACCAAGGATCCATAGTAGTCGCACATAACGCTAAGGCGTTTGATCTCTACCCTATATTAGAAGTTCTAATTGATCGTCACGCAGTTCGTCCCGATAAGAAAATATACAATGGCACTAAAGTTATGTATATGCACATAGCCAAGAAATTAAACCTAACATTTGTCGATTCTTTTAACTTTCTACCAATGAAATTAGCCAATTTCCCCAAGGCATTCGGACTGAAAGAGATGTGTAAAGGGTACTTTCCACATTACTTTAATCGTAAAGAAAACCAAATATATATAGGGTCTTATCCCGAAAAAAAGGAATACGGATGCGATTATATGAATTCCGACGAGAGAAACAAATTCTTGGAATGGCATCAATCCAAATCTGAAGATATCTTTGACTTCAGAACAGAAATATTAAACTACTGTCGGTCAGATGTAGATTTATTACGGAAAGGCTGTCTACGTTTCAGTGAAATCATGATGGAAACGACCAACGGGGTTGACCCTTTCGACTATGTCACCATAGCCGGCGCTTGCATGGATATTTTTAAAACGCTGTTCCTTCAAGAAGAACACGAAATCGAGGTCAGCAATCTTCATACCAACCAAACTAATTGGCTACCAGAAAGGTTCGTAAAAGGCGATCACGAAAATGGCTGGATATCATTATCGAAATTAGAAAAACATCTTATTCCAGGGCGAAATAGGTTCGTAAAGAGTCCCATAGGTATGGTACCTCGAGACGGTTATTCAAACCGTGACAACTACAGCAAGTCATCGATTCAGTGGTTGGAATTGTTGCGTAATCACACTGGTGCACAGATAAGGCATGCACTCAATGGAGGTGAATATCGAATTCCTGGAACGAATTATCGTTCTGATGGTTGCGACGAATCCACTAAAACTATCTACGAGTTTCATGGATGCGTCTATCATGGATGTCCTATGTGTTTCTCGCACGAAAGATCCTCCACCACACATCAAACTACGGTCCAATCGATGGAAGAACTTTACGTAGTTACAAAAAACGAGAGGCAGAAATAAAATCGTTAGGTTACAAATACGTCGCAATCTGGGAACACGAATTTCACCAACAATTAAAAACGAACGAGTTTATGAAAAGCTATGTAGAAAGTCTGGACATTCAAGACCGACTCAATCCAAGAGATAGTTTTTTCGGTAGTCAAACAAACGCCATCCGATTACACCATAAGGTAGAAAATGAGAATGAAACGATAGAATACTACGATTTTACTAGTCTTTATCCGTGGACAAATAAGTATTGTCGTTATCCTGTAGGTCATCCAAAGATCATAACAGAAGATTTCCGACATGTATCAGCATACTTTCGGATGGCAAAAGTTAAGGTTCTTCCTCACCGTTCGCTGTTCCACCCTGTCCTGCCGTACACGTCAAATGGAAAGCTCAAGTTTCCGCTCTGTAGAACGTGTGCCGAAGTAGAAAATAAAGATCCATGTGTCTGCAACGAACAGCAACGAGCGCTCGTGGGAACATGGTGCACCCCCGAACTCATCAAAGCCATAGAAAAGGGCTATAGAATTTTAAAAAATGTATGAAATCTATCACTTTGAAGAGTCTACCCAATACGATCAAGCGACAAGAAAAGGAGGGCTTTTCGCACAGTATGTGGATACATTTTTGAAAATAAAGCAGGAGGCATCTGGGTGGCCGGAAGGCTGCGAGACAGAGGAACAGAAATGGGAATACATCCAATTGTACGAGGAAAAAGAGGGAATAAGGTTGGACTACAACAAATAAAGAAAAACCCAGGATTACGCAGCTTTGCGAAATTGTGTTTAAATAGTTTCTGGGGCAAGTTTGGTCAGAGATTGGGATTAAAGCAATCGCGCTTTCTACACGAATCTGAGTTTCTGGGTTTATTGATTTTGCGGCTGGACAGGGTGCGTATGACTTCTTTATAGCGTCTCAGCTTCTTTTTATACGAGTCCGTGATGGGTACGTTCCTTCTAATATGTTTAAAGCTATCTGAGATAAAGCTCGTATCTGGTCTTCGGTGATGTATTGTATGAGTGATTTCCTCTGTCGCTGTGGGCAACTGTACAATAGCCTTAAAAACGCCCCCTGTCTGGCAAGTGTGCCGCTCATGTTTCGACTGACATAACAGCTGAATGTACACTCTTTTTATACCCTTGCAGCGTACACCACCGTGTCTTCTTCTGGGAAAATGTTTGTGCGCAGTTGGTATTGTTTGTCCGAAAAAGGCAATAAACTTATGAGAAGGTACCCGTGTCTGATATAAGTGGCTTTGTCGTAGCATTGTTTAAAATAGGCAGTTTGTCCGGGTAAGATCTGAGAAACGAATGATAAGATCTGTCTCTGATCCCGATCGTTACGAAACAAAACCACGTAGGCAAAGTTGAGCGAGATGGTTTTTTGCGTATTTTTCAGGTGGATATAGGTTCTGTGTCAGGAATAACACGCTCACGTTTCGGTGATGAGACGTGACGATAAACAATTGCACACACTCTTTAGATCCCGTGATCTGCAGCATGAGATCGTCCAACACTAAGACCACGTGATCTTGACCCTCGGAAAAGTCCTCTATTTCGTCCCTTGAAGGTAGTACTCTGTAAAACGTAATGTTGGGTATAGCAGCTTTCATGTCATCGAAAATGGATTGGTACTCCGAATAGGCATAGACGATCTTTGATGGAGGGACCGTAAACATAACCGTGGCATTTTCTAGAACTTTTTTCGTAAAGTACGTCTTCCCGCTGTTCGAACTTCCGCTGATCATCACAGTACACAGTGCATGGAAAGGTAACAGACTCTCTCTATCCCACCAGTTAGGCGAATCGTCATTCGCGTCGACGCTAAGTTGCGACGCGAAATCAGATCGCGGACCGGGGACCCACCCGCAATCATCAAAGGCGACGTCGTCATTGTTTTTTGCAAGAATGACTGAACGATTCTTGAAACCTCTATTTATATAGGCAGAGAAAAATGAGAAACAAAGTATTTTGAAATATTCAGTTTTATTGAGAAACAAAATCGTACACTATACAATCGTTTACAGACAAAGTCGTTAAATCGAATAATTTCTTGAAGTCGTTAAGTGACATGGACATACATAGATAAGATATCAAAAAAGCGATAACAAAGAGGCCACAAAATGTGGAAGAGTAAGATTGTATCTGAGAGTCGAAATAATCGCAACGTTCTACGTTCCCATACATGAAGCTAGCCAGTTCCTTTTCGGGTTTACGTCCGAAGCTGTCGAAAAATACTCCGTGACGTGGACTGTTTAAGATGATGGCCCCCAATGTTCTCCAGGTCTATGAGAAACGTCCGTGTTGACGACGTACACACTCGGAAACGTGACATCCGTGGGTTAAGTACCTCTAGAGAAAACACCTCTAAAATATCGTCTCACGCAGGGATTCGTAGGTATGATACTTTCAATTTGACGACCGTTCATTCTCCGGCGTACAAAAAAAAATGTAGCGGACTTGTCATCCGTTGTCGATTTCCAAGAGGTCGGAATATTCTGCGTAGGCTATGCAAGTGACACTCTCTGGTAATACAGTTCCAAATTTCATTTCTAGTCTAACGTTTCCCGTCGCACGAGATTTATATAGTTCTGATCCAGACAGGTCGGATCTAGTGGGAAGGCGTAGACAGTATTTCCATTACCAAAATCAGATCTGTCGATGTTAAGTCCCGAGTCGCTGTTGATTTTTTCACAAGCTTCAAAGAGGTTGAGATATGCCGTTGCATATTTTCCGTTAACTCCGAAATCCATCTTCAACGGTCTGACAGGAACGCTTTCTCCATTGACAAACAATCCCACGTCTGTTGCAGAGTAATGATTGAAATTTAGGGGGTTTCCTTCATTATCACCGTTTCCACTCTTCTGGGGGATGAGGCCGACTACGACGAGTGAGGGTCTTCTCGGGAACATGTTGTCCCATATGAATTATCCTGTGTCTTTTGCGAGGGTGTTCTTCTTTATTTCTGTACGACGTACAAAGTACTTTGCCGGTTCCTTTTCTATCTGTTTGACGTGATTAACAACAACACCAGAGTACACTTTCAGTTTACAGGTCTTAAACGTAGCGTCCAAGATTTTCAACTTGTAATCGGGACTTTCTCCAGACATCAAAACGAAAGGATTGCTGGAACGGTATAATATAATGTATAAATCAACTCCTTGGATGAGATATTTGTCTATGTGAAACACGTCTTCCATCAGTGGTCCTTCTAATTCAAATTCCCGGCTCAACTTGGTATACTCGTAACGGTTCACAAATCCGGAATTAAGTGTGGTTGAATCCATCGGATCGTCGTCTTTAAAAAACAGTTGGCTCTGTAACTGAGACTTTTGTTCGTCAGAGCCACTCGACAACACCGCTTTCAGATAGGCTTTCCAGGGATAATGAGACGAGTTTAACGACACCAGTTTATTGTTCATGTACACGTCTACCTGCGACCACATGGTCTGCAACGGTAGGTTGATAATTCCGGTCTTTTCTTGAGCTTTTAAATCCGATCCATCAGCCTTTACGATCTTGGCTCGAACCTAAAGTCTACTACGTCTCAAATCTTGTCCAGAAATCGCAAATTCAATGGCGGACGAATCTGTAAAATTAGCCAATGGTCTAGTTTCGTCGTAATGTATTTTTTCGATGGAGAGCTGGTTTGGAGGTGTTGTGAAGAGAGATAACTGTTGGGGTAAGGCAAAGTCTCTGTCCGTTTTACTCAAATATGCCATTATTTCTTTTTCTTTTTCTTTAACGGTTCCTCGTCGTCGAAAACGTCTTTCGTTCTGTTCTTGCTAACAGACGGTGGCAAAATGGAGCGTTTGGTACTTTTACCTGTATTTATACTCTTTGGATCAACGTGGGGAGTATTATGCCTCTTCTCCTTTTTCAGATTCGATTTAGCTCTCTCCGCCTCGGCAGCCGTACGAGTAATTTGCTTGATTGGTACGATTATTTTCTCTGGGGCTTTTACGGGTACGTGAAACTTTGACGAATATCTTCCTCCTAATCCCCTTCCTGTCTGGGACCGTCTGGTGTAGACATATGGGTTTAATTTTCCGCTAGATAACTCTTTGAATGCCTGTTCCCACATTTTTGGATCACTGACGTACAACATCATTGAAAAACGAAGGGGTATCGTTTAAAGTGTAACGTTATACACGTGTCTTTTTTCAGGAATGAACAATCCTCGTCGTTGCTGTCCTTTATATACACTCTGATTTGATCTTATTCTTTCACCCTCACTGGTACGTAGTATGGCGATTCGAAAATGATATTCTTTTTCTGGACCTGTACTCTTCGAAGTAAAGGACGTTCGGATTTCCCTACGAAAGTTCCGCTACAGACGTCAGAGAACACGTATACTTCTTCTTTTTCCTTTTTCGTGTAATTCAGTTCGATCTCTGTTATTGCCACGACCCAGTTTCCTTCGATCGTAACTTGTTTATCCAATTGCACGTTGAAATTATGAGGTTTGTTGTCAAAAAGCTTTTCGTCGTCTGATGATCTCAGTACCATTCGCATGCTCATTTTTTTCACAGAATGAAACCATACGTGCAAGCAGTTTGTATTTATTGAATATCGAATCAGGAACCCACGAATCGAACTTTTTTGGCCATCCCAGCCAACGTATTAGAGATTCTTTTATGCCATTACGTTTTCTCGTCTTCAGCACATTTTCTATTTTCCACGTGGCGTCTTCTTCTTTATTCACCTTTTGGAATTCCGGTTGATAGAAAGTGCCATCTATAGATTCGTCCGAAAAATCAATTGATACACGGGAATTCCTTGGCGTGCGTAACGCCGACGAATCTTAAATAATTCTTCGGTCCATTTTTGCTGGTAGTCTCTTTGAAAAGGATAACGTGGGTGTGTTATTCTGACTAAATCACCAATCCTATATTTGTACAACCGCTTCTTTTTCTTTTTTATGGACTGCATCGTGGTCTTTGGTTTTGTTAGATAGGCACTTAATCTCACTTCGTCTGCATTTTTTATATTAACATTAATTGGTTTAATATGTCCAAGGGAACGATGTGGTCTATTGTTATAGTCTTATACGAAGTTTGGTAGTAGGTCGAGGTATCTGTATGTTTGTTTATGTCGAAAATAACGATAGAGTATAGATTTTATTGTTCTTATTACTCTTTCGACTACGACACATTTTTTTTCGTTTTGTGAGTAGTAAGTGGATATTCCCTGTGTTGACAAAAAGTGTTTGACTTCTTTGTTTTTAAATTCGCTCCATTTGTCCGATCTTATCGATTTCGGGGTTTTTCAGTTGATAGGATGTCTGTCAATGCCGATATGACCTTTTTTGCCGTCTTATCTTTCAAGGGTTGAATCCATAGAAAACGGGAGAATACGTCAATTACGAACAATAGATATTTGTAATTGTCATTGTGCGATTTAATGTTAGATAGATCCGCGAGGTCCATTTCCCAGAGAGAATCGATCGTATTTACCACATATCTGTGGGATCGTACCATATGTCGTGTAAATAGTCAGACCAACTCATGACGATTGACGAGTGCCAGACTGTGAGAGTGTTTTAATAGCCCTCTGTTTAAAAAAGAACAATACGATATATGTTTTTTAATCTTATTTTTTATTACAATCATTTATAATATTTTGTTTTTGGTTCTCATAGTTCATCTGTAAAGTCATTATTTCCTCGAAGTCGGAGACATCCAGAACGTCATCTTCACCGTTTGTACTGACCATCTTCTGCAGTCGGTTTTTCGTTCGCTATGCTAAGACCATAATTTGAGAATGTTTCTTCTTCTTCACGTCGATTTTTTTTCTGTAAAACATGTAGTGTAGCATTTGCCAGAGATGTAATTCCTGCTACCGTTGCACAAGGTATAATTGCCGGAATAAGGCCCATTCCACTCGAACTAACCGCTCCTCCGGCTGATAGCACGTTTACAAAACTACATACATGACAGAACATTTCGATTATTCTACAATGTTTCTCATATTTTGAAAGTAAATTTGCATGTTTGCAAACATCTGTGATTATGGTATTTTCGACTTCCTTCAGTTTTGTGATGCGATATTCTTCCATCAATTTTCCGTCGATGTCGGTATTTGGATGTTTCCATGTCGAAAGTTAAGCTGTAAATGATGAAAAAAGTTCTCGATACACATATATATATATATATATTGTTCAGTACACTTCAAAGTCAAATGGGTTACATTCTTTGCAACGTAGCATGCCTAATTGATTCTGGTGGTCATTTTTTTCACAACCAACTAATACGTCGTGCAATTCTGGAACATAGTCTCTAATTATCAACATAACATTTTTCAACTGCTTCCATTTTGCTTTATTTAATATAATACCCTTTCTTGTTGGACAAGGATTTTGCTTCTGATCAGGTTTCCACCAATGTCTAATATTAACAACGGGGTATTTATTGTTAATTGTAAAGTATGTTCCTCCTCCTAAATGTACAGAACGCTCATTTTCTTCGGCAGCGTTTCTATCGTAAAATTCTTTAAAATATTTGTCAACATTTTCTCGTTCACTTTCTAACATTCTCCATCGGGATAGGTTGAAGCATACTCCTTTCTTTGTCGGGTAAGTACTTGTGTCAAATCTGTTAAATTGACGAATGTGAATTTGTAATTCTCCGTTGTATGTCTTGGCAACCACATAGATTTCATCTCTAATATGTATCATGTATCTCGGATCATTTTCGTTACATTTTTCAATCTCTGCTATCTGTAATTTTTCTTCTTTAGTAGTAACTTCTTCATCGACTGTTACTGACCTGAATTTCTTCGACTCATTCTGAAAACCATCCATTTCACCTTCTCTTTTCAAAGACATTATATCGATCGTATTTTGGAGATATGTGCGATGCTTACAGTGTATTTGCTTTTATAGTCTGGGGCTAGATAATGATTTGCACATAAAAATCAATACAATTTTTGGAGGTGTCATTCATTCTGACTGTTACACTATCCATTAAAATAAGGTGCATTTTTTACATTTTTTCTTGACATTGATTTATGGGAATTATGGGGTTTCATTGCGGTACTAACTTTTTTGTTCTTTGAACTGTCAATCATTTTTGACACATTAATTACCGATGACATGACAGGTGATGGATTTATTAGCATAATTAGGGGGATTTTTTGACTGATGTCATGATTTTCTCGGCCAATCAGATGGCTTAGATGTTAGATGGGGATTTTATGTGTGACGTCACGAGGTCACGTGATTTTATTAGCCATTCAGCGTGCAGGACCAGGAGACCCTTTATCTACTGAAAAATCAAAATGATGTTCATTGTTGCTTTTGCAACGTGCCAATCTTTCTTCTTTTCATACTCTAAAAATACTTTTGACAAGAGTCCTAGTAAAGTCACGTGATCACGTGACTTGCACATACGCGTTTTAATATTTTATTGTAGAATCTTGTAGATTACATTGGAACATATTCAATCAGATTCCATGTGGGCCGAAAAAAAGGCATTTTTATTTATATATGAACAAGTAAAACCATTCATATACCTGTTGGAGAGGTAAAATTTTAGAAAATATCGTTTTTCACCTGAAAGTTTGAAATTATGTCGAACTGTTCGACGAAACTATAGTTTGTGGATCTTTATTCTGTTGACCACTGTATAGCATTTTCATTGCTGGGTTCCGTGGTATATAGCATTATAACATTATTGCGTTTGAATAATGTGCAAACTTACCTTTACTCCAGACAACCATGCAAAAATTGTCAAAATCTCCTCCCCCTATTTATATGTGCTTTCCCCCGCCGCAATATCTGCTGGTACGCTGTGTACTTGCAAATTTAAAATCATGTGTTAAGTAATTACCCTTTCCGATGCCACCAGGACTTTTACAACTTTCTTCGAATCTTCCATGCAAAGCATGAAATAAGCATGAATAATTCCTATTATCTGTACAAAAACTAGATGCTCGAATGTACCATTGTCTTGCTTGTGGACATTTGATGTCAAAAGATTTGCTGTTATATAACACCTGTAAAATAAAAATGTTAAAATTACATGGCACATCTATCTACTTTACTTTTTGTTCATTTTTTCAGATTTAATACCAATTCTCTGTAACCATCAAACATATTTGGGCACGCATGGTCACAGATTTCCTGAAATTTTGTCCACTTATATAATCTATGATTAAAGAACAAAAATAACCCCCAAAATTGTCCTGCTGCTTCGGTTGCCATGGATTTTAGGCTAAAATATGATGTTTTTTAGGTAAAAAAACAGCAAAATTCAAACAGATATGGTTATTTAATGTGTAGTTTTTATACATTTTTTACCTCGGCAGGATAAAATTGAATATTCTGCCGACATATTTAGGTTTAAACAATTTTATAAATTTTATGTCTGATAGGTGCACAGGGTTGAGGCAAACAGGGGTCTTTAGCCATTTTGACGATAACTCATTTTTGGCCGATTTCATTGATTTGTAACTCAAAAAAGCCACCATACTGGGAAGTTTCAAGATTATAGTCAATAAGAACTATGTTTGAATAATCAATTTATGGAAAAAAATCGCTGGGATAGTGGTTGCTAAGGTGAATACTACGGTGGCAAAAATAGACAATTTTCAGTTTTTCAAGTGTTGTTTTGGAAGATTTGACATTTTCAAAATTCCTTAAATAAAGTTAAATGCATATTTTGGCTAATTCATACAAACTGAATCATAAATGCTTTAAAAAAAATACAGTCATTTAATTCTGGTTGCTAGGTTGGTTGCTATAGTCGCGAAAAAGGCAATTATTCACCTTTTGCTTCCGTTTTTGCACATTTATCATTCAACATTTCCTTAAAAATACAATGTTGTAAGTAGCATTACGGATTTGACAATGTTATTGTCTCTTGCTTATTAATTCTTTCCACAATTCAAATTATTCGTTGGGGTTGCTACGGTGGTTGCCATGGTAGCAAAAATGGTAACGTTTTTACTTTTCTTTAAATTTTTTGTCAGATTTATTACACACTTTCCCTTTAAACAAAATTAAATGAATTATAAAATTCAATTACAACCCTGAATATAAAATTCTATCGAAAACAATCAACAATTTGATTCTGGTTGCTATGGAAACAGAAAAGACATTTGGTCATCTTTTCGATTGTTTTCATTTTAGAAATGAAAGAATCTGAGTAAAATGAAGAAACTTGCATCACCGGTTACCAACTGAAAATAATGACAGCTGTTACTAATTTTATTTTATTTTTATACGACCACAAAACAATTTTTGAGGTCGTATATTGGTATGATACTGGCGGCTTCGTCAATCTAATTTGCAGATTACCTAAAATTTTTATTTTTCACCGGATTTCAACGGGATTTTTTTTCTTTGGATTCCTCTTAATATAAGCTTTCGGTAGTATTTAAAACGGATATGGCGTAGCTCTTACCGTTTCCGAGCTATAAGGGTTCAAAGGGGCCAAAACTGCAAATTTGTAGATTACCTAAATTTTTATTTTTCATCGGATTTCCACGTGATTTTTTGCTATGGATTCCTCTTGATATAAGCTTTCAGTAGTATGTCACTGGATTTCGCGTAGCTCTTACTGTTTCCGAGCTATAAGGGGTCAAAGAGGAATCATAAGGAGTCATAAGGGCTAATTTTATTTTCCTAGATTGTTTCCAGCTAATTACTGGGTCAATCTCCTTATTGTGTCCATCTTATTATTGTGTCAAGCTCTTTAGTATGTCCACTCTTACTTTAAAATTACACTTGTTCAAATTTCAGCGGTCGACATGCTGCCGTCGTATCATGCTGCGCTCGGCGTAGCCCTTTATTTTATTCTATGATGGTTGCTATGATGGCAAAATTAGTTTAGAATTTTTCCGAAAATGGTTTATACTTTTGTATGTCTGTAAAAAAACCCTTATGAATGCAAATAAAGACGGCTTGATTTCAACAAGCACTAACAATTTTGCACTAGTTGCTAAGTCTGGCGGCTATAGAAGCAAGGGTAGTCACTTGTAACATTTCCAAATTCCTGTTTTGGCATATTTTTATGGTTGCTATGAAGTCCAATATGGTCGTTTATCATCTTTCCGGAATCCTTTAATGCACATATTTAACTTCGAAAATTTATGTTAACAAATTTCTTGATGACCTAGACACCATTATTTCTCTTTTAAACCGCAAGAAACCTTATAGTATTATGGTGTTGTGGCCGCTTTGGTCGACAACTTTTGTTTCAGTTGGTCAATCCGTTTGAAATTTTAACACAATGTTCTTTGAGCTAAAATATAGGCTAGACCGTGGTTTGGGGTATTGTGGCTGCATCTGTTTGTATAAAAACAAGTGCCAAATTAGGTTTTTCCGTATATTTAACTGTAGAATATTTGTTATTTATCAGATTCTGATAAGGTTTCTTCCATTTTGCATGTAGTATGCAGTATGTCAACAGATTAAACGCCACATTTGCTGTTTACCAGAAAAACGGGTATCGATTTTTTTCTTTTTAGCTCACCTGGCCTGAAAGTCCATGTGAGCTTTTACAATCACTTTGGGTCCGTCGTCCGCCCGTCCACAATTTCAAAAATCCTTCTCCCCTGAAACTGCTAGGTCCATTGTAATAAAACTTGGCCAGAATCATCACCAGGGTATTCGCTTTCAAAATTGGTCAAAGACTCAAATGGCCAGGTTGCGTTTTGGTGCTTCTAGTTATACAGTGTTGTTTTATAGGTTCCCTTATGGGTCTGTTTATAGAATATGTTAAAAAATGACTATGTTAAAAGGTCTAGAAAAATAGGAAAAATATTCGAAAAAATTCCAAAAAAGAAGGTGCAAAACTACAATATATATACAAACTGCATTAAATTAGGACATTTAAAGTCTGATATTAAATACAGTTCAAGTTGGTTGTGTTCGAGTTATCAAAGTTTGATAAACTGAATTTCAACTGTATAACTTAAAATATTAGCTTGATTGTGGCAATTGAAAGCCAGGTGAGCGATACAGGCTCTAGGGAGCCTCTGGTTTATTTCATGTCCTATTTTGATGCAGTTTTACCTACAAGCACTGCAGTTTTTCTTCAGATGTCAGCAAAGTTCATGTTTTGGTATTCTTTGTACGAAAGATATCAGTAGTTTGCCCACATATTTTTCGTTACTCCTACTGTTTTCGAGTTATTATCGCAAAACAGGAGCAAATTGCAAATGTGTATATTACCTAAATTTCTGAAAATAATTTTATTGACGAGATTTCCTTCTTTGGATTCCTCTCTATGTAAGCTTTCAGACATATGTTGACAGATGGAGTGACCAGGTGAAATTGGGGTCCATATAGTTTGATGTCAAGTCCAGTAAGGTAAAGTTTGGGTAAATTGCTGAGCTCTTACCATGTCCGAGCTAATAGGTCAATATTTAATGATGTATTTTTTTTGTATTTTTCTTAAGTTGATATAGATATTTATGTCTCCCCTCTCAAGGGGAAACATTGTTTTTGTCTTTTCAGTCTGTCGTCTGTCGTCTGTCAGTCTGTCCGTCAGTCCGTCCGTCACAAGGTTTGATGACACCCATCATCGGATTTCAAACAAACTTCACAGGATAGTTGACCATCATGCCTAGTTGTAAAGGATAGACCAATCACAGTTGGGATAGGGAGGCAGGGGAACCGTCGCATATATTTATACAGTTATAGCCAGCCACAACCCTGATGACACGCAGAGTGATCTTTCATGGATTCAGTAAAAAATGGCCCTATTCACTTGAATGGTGATTAAAAGGATATGGAGTAAATGCACATGAGACAAAGTCTCTACAAATACATGGTAAAAAACAAGTAAAGGAACAACGCTTTTAAGCGGAATTCTTTGCTAATTGTCGAGCAACGCTACATCCATGTCTTTCTTGGTCATGGGTGCGGGATTGTCAACAAACATCAATTAAACTGAAATTCACAACTTGAATTTTTCTCCTCTAAGCTAGAAGCAGCAGCAGCAGAAGCCCCCATTACCATAGAGCAGCAGCAGCAATATAGTGAAATGAATACGCAAGCCAAAAACGTACTAGTGAGTCGTGTAAGTACACTCGTGAGCATAACATCAACTCGTTAACAACATTAGCAAATAACGCGTTATCTCGTCGAATTCTCGGATCAAATCCGCAAACTATAAATGGCATGTGGAATACTAACCAGTTATCTCCCTTCGAAGGTCTGCGATGAACGTGAACGTGATAGAAGACACCCTCAGAAATACAATACAATGACAACTGCCGAAAACATCTGAACAACCACTCCCGAGTCGTTTCGACTAGGGAAAATACTCGCTTTCCGGAAAACATGGCGGCCTTCAAGAGAAACACGCCTACTTCCGGTCGCGCATGCACGCTACATTTATGCTATACAAGACCACTCTGGGGTCTTACATAGTTTCCACATATCATTTCCAGTTTATATGGCCGATGAGGGCTTCCAATAAGACCACCTCCGGTCTAGAACTGGAAAAATTCCCCACTTCTGGTTGTGCATGTGTTATGTTATAAATTAATTCAACACCTCTGCATGGTCACATAGTGATCTATGACGTCATTTCCGGTTAATATGACCGATTACTGCTTCGTATTGGACCTTTTCCGGTATGCACCTGGGAACACACCTACTTCCAGACGCGCATGCACGCTGTTCTAAGGCTATACACATCCCCTGCGGGGTCACTTGTTGTTCCAACGCGTCATTTCCGGTTAACAAGGCCAAAAAAGGCTTCAATTAGGGCTACTTCCGGTTGCAGTATAACACTTCGACTTCCGGTCGCATGACTCCTGCTTCCCGTGACGTCTTTTCCGGTCAAAGTCAGTTCCGTTGACATCACTTCCAGCACCACCTCGACAAATATTAGTTTGCTCGTACTCATACAAATGTATACCACTAATGGCCATTTAAGTTACCATAGCAACCAACCTAGCAACCAGATTCAAATGGCTTGCATTTGGTGAAGGAAGCATTATTCATTCAGTATATCCAATGAAATAAAAATAAGCATTTTATTTTATCTATCGAATTTTGTAGGTGTCAAATGTGCCAAAACAGCACTTGAAAAACCTGAAAATTCACAATTTTTGCCACCATATTAACCACTTTAGCAACCATTACCCCACCAATGTTTTTCTATGAATTGTTTATTTAAACCTATACTTATTGACTGTAATCTTGAAACTTCCCAGTATGGTGGCTTTTGGGGGTTAGAAATCCCTGAAATCGGCCAAAAAGCTATCTTCAAAATGGTCAAAGACCCCTCTTTGCTTCAACTCTGTAGGCCTATCAGACATATAATTTATATATAATTCTTTTAACCTTAATATATAAGCAGAATGTTTAATTTTGCCTTGCTTAGGTAAAAAACATGCATAAATACTACACTTATAGAATCATATCTGTGTGATTTTTAGCTCACCTCACGAAGTGAGGGGGGCTTATGTGATACCCCTAGCGTCCGCGTCCGCGTCGGCGTCCGGTTAGGTAGAATGGTTAAGGTCCATTCCTGCTTACTGACATGCCCCACATCAACTATATTGGTATGCCTGATGCACTTTGGGATGACGACTGGAATGCATGCTTCGGATGCTGTCTCTGACCTACATTTTACGCATGAGCGACTTGGTTAGGTAGAATGGTTAAAGTCCATCCCCGCTTACTGGCAAGGCCAACATCAACCATATTGGTATGTATGATACATTTTGGGATGACAACAACAACACATGCTTCGGATGCTGTCTCTGACCAACATTTTACGCATGAGCGACTTGGTAAGGTAGAATGGTCTAAGTCCATTCCCGCTTACTGGCATGGCCAACATCAACCATATTGGTATGTATGATGCATTTTGGGATGACAACAACAATGCATGCTTCGGATGCTGTATCTGACCTACATTTTACGCATGAGCGACTTGGTTAGGTATAATGGTTAAAGTTCATTCCAGCTTACTGGCATGGCCCACATCAACCATATTGGTATGTATGATGCATTTTGGGATGACAACAGCAATGCATGCTTCGGATGCTGTCTCTGACCTACATTTTACGCATGAGTGACTTGGTAAGGTAGAATGGTTAAAGTCCATTCCCAATTACCGACATGGCCCACATCAACCATACTGGTATGCATGATGCATTTTGGGATGACAACAACAATGCATGCTTCAGATGCTGTCTCTGACCTACATTTTACGCATGAGCGAATTGGTTAGGTAGAATGGTTTAAGTTTATTCCCGCTTACTGACATGTCCCTTAGCAACCATACCGGTATGTATGATGCAATTTGGGATGACAACAACAATGAATGCTTTAGATGCGGACTGTAAACTACAATTTATGCATGACTGAATCTGTTAAAAAGAATGATTATAGTCCATTCCTGTTTACTGACATGTGCAACGTGTGACAATGCTGCGGAACGAGGTGAGCTTAGCAGGCTGTTGCTGCTTTCTATGTTTTAATATTTTTTCACCTCTAGATCATCATATTTTACCCTAAAAACAATAATACCCGTTGTCATGGCAAACAAACACTGGGACACTTTTTAGGCTTCAATCATAGACTTTTATCAATGCACAAAGTTTTGAGGAAATCTAGGACCATGCGTGGCCACCCTCTGTATGATATGATTGATATTAACAGAGAAATGGTATTAAGTATCTCAGTTTTAAGGTTGTTTGTACTGTTTATTGCTGTTTAACATGAAAACGCCATTTAGGAAATATGGTTTTAACACCCGAAAACGGACCAACTTCATCAAAACATGTATTTATCAAAAGTACATCTATAAAGTTGTAATACTGCAAGATTTATCGTTTAAAATGTGATTGTTGTTTATTGTATTATGTTGGCTTGTTTTCGTGAAGTCTATCGTCATTACAGGGTTTCATGTCATTTCCATTCTATCTGAACGAATGGATGTAAGTTAAGGTCAGAGGGAAAACAACGAAAAGGAGAAAGGAGCTCTTTTGTATGAAAGCCCAAGTAAAAGTAGCTGGGCAGGAATAAATTTCTCGCCTGTTGGTACGTTGGCAAACGAATACCGAAGCAAAAATGATGAAAGGGGAATTTCAAAATTTAAAAGCTAAAATTACGGTAATCCGTATCCAACAAGAATTGAGACAGCATGACAAAGACGAATAAACAAACAAAACTGATCAAGAACGCCACAAAACTAATCAGCGTGAACCCCTACAAAATCTGAGGTATTATCAGGTGCTCAGGAAGGATATGCATGATTTGCATCACGCTTGGCACCCATCACACTGCCAGTGAAAAGTCCGGCTTGTCCCAGTCGATGTTTGTCAGTCCGGTAATCAAGTCTGGGTCTACCCAAAAATAGCTATTCTCATCTGTGAAACAAAAACATTGTAACGGTCTGTCAAATAATGGTGACGACCGTAAAACTTTTGTAGTGACAATTGCAACAGTGACTGAACATACCCTTGATGTTTAAGTTTTTGAGACAGTAATTTCGCTCCTTTGACAAAATTGCTGTATTAACTACAGGCATGGCAATAACGACTGAGTTGTGAAATGAAGACGCCATATGCCGGAGATGTGGGAATATTACTGCTCAAAAACGGCAAGTTCACTATAGGAAATTCGAAATCATCACACTTGTCATAAAGTTTTGGTTTTAGATGTCAAGAGTTGTCAATGTAGAGGTATAGGTCCAGGTAAGGTGCTGATGATGGTGTATCAATGATCTGTTTAATCTCATGTTCATTTGGGTATATAAGATGAAGGTTATCCTTAAATTGAAGATTGTTTAATGAAAGAATATGATGTTGTTATGTAAAATCTATTTAGAAGTATTTCAATTGAAGTTTCATATGTAAGAAGGCTTGATATCATAGTCAACGGATTTTATGTCCTTAGCTAGCTGTCGGTAACTGTTAGCATTTGTCAGGACAGTACCAGTGTGTATTGTCTTCATGTTTTATGCACTTCATGGTGGATCGAAGGAAAAAGACATGAATTAAGCGTTGCTCAGCAATTAGCAATGAATTCCGCTCAAACCGGTGCTAGGGGCCGTCTTGAACTTGCTATGAAGTATGAGTAATACTCATTGAAGGCCTCATTATGACTTCAAGATGATGAAGAACAACAATAAAAGCGTTCTGCCATTGCTTGGTTTTACCATGCATTTGTAGATTTTTTTGTCTCATTTGTATTTACTTCATACATTTGTTGTATCCCTTCATTGTTAATTTATTGTAAAGGTATTCATCTTAATAAGATGGACTTTTCTCTAGTTCAAATTTTCCTGTGAGTCTATTTGTGTATATATTTTTAGCCATTCACTACACATAGGGGGAGGGTTTGGATCCAACAAAACGAGTTTATTCCCATCTCAATTTTTGCGACTGTTCCAAGTCAGGAATATGTTGGCCATTGGCTTCAGCTTGTCTTCTTATAAAATTTTAGTTTCTTGATATTCGGGGTTTAGACGTGGTTTTTTCCATTGATTTATTCACTTTTTTACTGTTTTGGAGGTCATTTAGGGCTTGCTATATGGTGTGAGGTTCCCCACTGTGTTAAAGACCGTAGGGTGACTCCCAGATGCTTTGTTTTGGGTCGTTTTAACCTGGAGCTGGGATGTTGTCTCATGGACATTAACCCCATTTCATTTCTTTACGGAAGCTGAAATTGAAGGACTTGGCTAGCTTATTGTCTTTTTTTCTTAACTAGCCCTTGTATGAACCTGGCTTCATTACGAATAAAGAAACAAATCTGCTAAAAGTGGCGCACAATTCGTCATTGATCAAATGAATGCCGATAAATAGATAAAACCTATGAATTTATTGTACCATGCACGCGTAATACTACAAATCTTAATGGACAAAATCAATACCTACTGATTCGCTAATTTGGTCATTCATTAGACTGCTCATCAGTAGATTTTTTTATATCATAAAAGAAATTTCTAAATTGTTCGTTCTCTATTAGATTTAACAAGTTTTCTCGGTTAATAAACTTCCAAATATTTTGATTTGATTTGCACTGATGAGACAGAAGTTGTCGAAATGCGCATATGCAGAAAATAAATTAACAGAAACTTCGGTATTTTGGTATTCATTACCACTGGGTCGATGCTTCCGCTGGTGGACTGTTAGTCCCCGAGGGTATTAACCAACTCGGTAGTAAGTACTTCGGTGTTTACCCGAAAACCGATTTCATTGAAATTTGCAATATCTAACTTTTTCAAAAAATTTTGTTTAAAACTAGGGAGTATCTCCCTCATGCATAGCACTGTCCTTAGCTGAATTTTGGCTTTTCTTTTTAAATCCTTTTGGTTATTTGCTCTCTATCAGCTTTTACAAGTTTTTCATTTAATAGGTTCCAAATGTTTTGATTTGATCTGCACTGATGAGACATAAGTTGTCGAAATGCGCATATACAGAAAATAAATTAACAGTAACTTCGGTATTTTGCTATTTAATGAAAAGCGATAAACTTAAAAAGCTCGTATTTCCCGATCTTTTTTGACAATCCAATTTTACATAGAAACATAAATATGCCCCTCGTCTTAAAGCTCTGTTCTCCTAGCCGTTTTAGTCTTTATAGGCTTTTATATCATTTTTCTTTGCTTCTCTTTGTATTTCCATGAAGGTTTGATTAAATGCCCGCTTAGGTCTTGAATTGTTTCATGTAACATAAGAACAAATAGATTTGAAAAATCATAATTAATCAATAACGCCGGTGTAAGGTTGAATTTTGACCCCGTTGAAAATTGACCTTTTGGTCGTTTTTCTACGTTGAAAATTGATCCCAAAGCCATTAAATTTTGATCAGCTTAATATTCAACGGGCCAATTGTCAGATTTCAAGGTTTATTTTTTCAATTTGAAAACACATGCGTTGAATACTGACCATCGTGGAAAAATTGCCACTTCAAAAAAAAAAGAAAGAAAAAACATACGAGAAGTACAAAACTAGAAGTGTAAAAAATATGAAAGTTTGTATAGGGTGTGTCAATCTTAAATTTAGGTCAGGACTTCTATATGGAACCAATTCGGGAGACTTTTGTGTTTGTAAACAAATTCACTACACATAGGGGGAGGGTTTGGATCCAACAAAACGAGTTTATTCCCATCTCAATTTTTGCGACTGTTCCAAGTCAGGAATATGTTGGCCATTGGCTTCTGCTTGTCTTCTTATAAAATTTTAGTTTCTTGATATTCGGGGTTTAGACGTGGTTTTTTCCATTGATTTATTCACTTTTTTACTGTTTTGGGGTCTTTTAGGGCTTGCTATATGGTGTGAGGTTCCTCACTGTGTTAAAGACCGTACGGTGACTCCCAGATGCTTTGATTTGGGTCGTTTTAACCTGGAGCTGGGGTGTTGTCTCATAGACATTTACCCCATTTCATTTCTTATTCACATCTATATAACGGAAGCTGAAATTAAAGGACTTGGCTAGCTTATTGTCTTTTTTCTTAACTAGCCCTTGTATGAACCTGACTTCATTACGAATAAAGAAACAAATCTGCTAAAAGTGATGCACAATTCGTCATTGATCAAATAAATGCCGATAAATAGCTAAAACCTGTGAATTTATTGTACCATGCACGCGTAATACTACAAATCTTAATGGGCAAAATCAATACCTACTGATTCGCTAATTTGGTCATTCATTAGACTGCTCATCAGTAGAATTTTTTATAAACTTCAAAATGTTTTGATTTGATCTGCACTGATGAGACAGAAGTTGTCGAAATGCGCATATGCAGAAAATAAATTAACAGTAACTTCGGTATTTTGGTATTCATTACCACTGGGTCGATGCCTCCGCTGGTGGACTGTTAGTCCCCGAGGGTATTAACCAACTCGGTAGTAAGTACTTCGGTGTTTACCCGAAAACCGATTTCATTGAAATTTGCAATATCTAAATTTTTCAAAAAATTTTGTTTAAAACTAGGGAGTATCTCCCTCATGCATAGCACTGTCCTTAGCTGAATTTTGGCTTTTCTTTTTAAATCCTTTTGGTTATTTGCTCTCTATCAGCTTTTACAAGTTTTTCATTTAATAGGTTCCAAATGTTTTGATTTGATCTGCACTGATGAGACATAAGTTGTCGAAATGCGCATATACAGAAAATAAATTAACAGTAACTTCGGTATTTTGCTATTTAATGAAAAGCGATAAACTTAAAAAGCTCGTATTTCCCGATCTTTTTTGACAATCCAATTTTACATAGAAACATAAATATGCCCCTCGTCTTAAAGCTCTGTTCTCCTAGCCGTTTTAGTCTTTATAGGCTTTTATATCATTTTTCTTTGCTTCTTTTTGTATTTCAAAGACGGTTTGTTTGATTGATTGATTGATTGAATATTGTTTAACGTCTACTCAGCAATATTTCAGCTATATCATGACGAGAACAAGTTTGTTGATAAATAATCACTTTGGGGTATGGAAATGGCCATGGGACGGGAAATTTTTGAATTGTTTCATGTAACGTAAGAACAAATAGATTTGAAAAATCATAATTAATCAATAACGCCGGTGTAAGGTTGAATTTTGACCCCGTTGAAAATTGACCTTTTGGTCGTTTTTCTACGTTGAAAATTGATCCCAAAGCCATTGAATTTTGATCAGCTTAATATTCAACGGGCCAATCGTCAGATTTTAAGGTATATTTTTTCAATTTGAAAACACATGCGTTGAATACTGACCATCGTGGAAAAATGGCCACTTCAAAAAAAAAAAAAGAGAGAAAGAAAAAACATACGAGAAGTACAAAACTAGAAGTGTAAAAAAATATGAAAGTTTGTATAGGGTGTGCCAATCTCAAATTTAGGTCAGGACTTCTATATGGAACTCATTCGGGAGACTTTTGTGTTTGTAAACAAATTCACTACCGTACGGTGACTCCCAGATGCTTTGTTTTGGATCGTTTTTACCTGGAGCTGGGATGTTGTCTCATTGACATTTAAGACATTTCAATTCTTGTTCACATCTAAATAACGGAAGCTGAAATTAAAGGACTTGGCTAGCTTATTGTCTTTTTTCTTAACTAGCCCTTGTATGAACCTGGCTTCATTACGAATAAAGAAACAAATCTGCTAAAAGTGGCGCACAATTCGTCATTGATCAAATGAATGCCGATAAATAGATAAAACCTATGAATTTATTGTACCATGCACGCGTAATACTACAAATTCAATACGTACTGATTCGCCAATTTGGTCATTCATTGGACTGCTCATCAGTAGAATGTTTTATATCATAAAAGAAATTTCTAAATTGTTCGTTCTTTATTAGATTTAACAAGTTTTCTCCGTTAATAAACTTCCAAATGTTTTGATTTGATCTGCACTGATGAGACATATAAGTTGTCGAAATGCGCATATGCAGAAAATAAATTAACCGTATTTTGGTATTCATTACCACTGGGTCGATGCCTCCGATGGTGAACTGTTAGTCCCCGAGGGTATTAACCAACCCGGTAGTAAGTACTTCGGTGTTTACCCGAAAACCTATTTCATTGAAATTTGCAATATCTAAATTTTTCAAAAAATTCTCCTAGCTGTTTTAGTCTTTATAGGCTTTTATATCATTTTTCTTTGCTTCTCTTTGTATTTCCATGAAGGTTTGATTAAATGCCCGCTTAGGTCTTGAATTGTTTCATGTAACATAAGAACAAATAGATTTGAAAAATCATAATTAATCAATAACGCCGGTGTAAGGTTGAATTTTGACCCCGTTGAAAATTGACCTTTTGGTCGTTTTTCTACGTTGAAAATTGATCCCAAAGCCATTAAATTTTGATCAGCTTAATATTCAACGGGCCAATTGTCAGATTTCAAGGTTTATTTTTTTCAATTTGAAAACACATGCGTTGAATACTGACCATCGTGGAAAAATGGCCACTTCAAAAAAAAAAAGAAAGAAAAAAACATACGAGAAGTACAAAACTGGAAGTGTAAAAAAATATGAAAGTTTGTACAGGGTGTGCCAATCTCAAATTTAGGTCAGGACTTCTATATGGAACTCATTCGGGAGACTTTTGTGTTTGTAAACAAATGTTTTAGGTGATAGAGTATATTTTAGCTTTAGTACATTTATTTGTTTCATTGCTGATTTGTGTTATATTATCAATATGAGCTGACCAAATACCATAAGAAGGAAAATTTATTCCCAATTGTTTATGGCACTCGATAATTTCATCTTTTGAATTCCCCCAAACGAAGTGTTGAGACTTACAGTTTTTGCTCCGTTTTTTATTATTTTTTATTCTTCTTCTTCTTCCTGTTCTCCCTTTCTTTTTTTTCTCCTACATGTTTGTCCGCCCTCGTTCTCAGCCACATTACCAGTTATAAAGGGTTATGTGTAAATGTGCAATCTGGTCTTGAAATTTTCAAAATGGCAGCCGTTAACATGGGCATGGAAACGGAAAAAGGCAAGAAATTAAAAGTGCTCCGAATTGAATGAAATTTTATAGAAAGATTATACAAGTTGTTTGAACTTATTTTTAGGTCAATTTTTTTTCACAAATCGCAGCCGTTGCCATGGAAATGCAAAAAGGGCGAAAAAATTAAAAATGCTCCGAATGGGATGAAATTTTAAAGGAAGATTGCACAAGTTTTTTGGGTCAAAATTATTCAAAATCGCAGTCCTTGTCATGGAAACGGAGAAATGGCGGGAAAATAAAAAGTGCTCAAAATTGCGTGAATTTTAAAAAAAAAGCTTATTTAAGGAAAGCAGAACTTATTCTTCATTTAAAATTTTCCAAAATGGCAACAGTTACCATAGACGTGAAAAATGGTGGGAAATCAAAAGAAGTGTAAGTTGGATGAATTGTTACAAAAATATAATAAAACAAGCATAGAACTTAATTGGAGGCTTAAAATGTCACAAATGGCGGTTGTTACTAAGGCAATGGTAAACATGTGGGAAAATTTGAAGCATTTCAATCTTTTTGAAGCAGTACAGAAGGGTTTAGTAGGACATACAGATTTACACATCGAACTCTGATATGAGAGTTCGTTTTGAAGACTTTTGTGTTTGCATCCAAACACAGTTATCACTTGTTCATTTTGAATTCTTTTTCTTGCTTTAATATTCTACGACCAAATTTTCGGAGACCATTTACTCAATCTTAAGAAGACTTTACAGGAATGATGATCCCATTCCCAAGCTGGATGCTTTCAGTTATATTTCAGATTTTTCAAAAGGGCAGCCATTCCCATTAAACGAAAAATTGCAGGCAAAATAAAAATGCTCCAAATTGGGTGGAATTTCACAGGAAAGTTGTATAAGAAGTTAACAGCATAAGTTGGGGCTTAAAAATTCAAAATGTAGGTCGTGGCAATATAAACCACCACAAAAAAAATCAAAATGTAGGTAGTTGCAATGGAAACCACCACGAAAAGAAAATTTAAAATGCCCTTAAATGAATAAAATTATACAGAAAAGTATTCTATGACTAGAAGTTTTATGTTGAAAAGTTGTCTGGTAAATCTTGATACCAGGCTTGGATATGGTCTATTGAAGAGTAGGAGTTTTGTGCCTCAGAATTTAATTTGTATTACATTATGTGCTGGCAGCCATATTGGATGAGATGTGGTAATCCCGGATACCTTTATTAGAAGGTACCATCTAAGTACCATTTTGTTCTATTTGGATAAGGTATTTCAAAAAGGGTCATTAAATGTGTTTGAATGTGTTATCCATATCGACCCATTTCTGATCACCTTTCAAAAATAATTTGGGCAGTGGCTTCCCTTACGATCTAGGTAATATTTATTGCCGAAATCAAAACATTTCAAGCCTATTTCAAAAAATATTTTTTCAGGGGTTTTCCTTACCAACTAGTGTTTACATATTTCTGAAAACAAGACATAAAAATTAAAAGAATACCCTTTTCTCTGAAATTTCAATTTCCTGTTTGGTTTCCATGGCAACCGAAAGCTCCGCCATCCTTTACAAACCAAAATAGAACTACTTTCAAAAAAAAATTCCCTTATAATCAAGGTAATATACATATTGCTAAAATTAAAACATTCACAGTCCCCCTTTTTAAAAAAAATGGGCAGGGGTTCCCCTTGTAATCTAGTTTATACATATTGCTGAAACGATAAATATAATATCTAGCAGCATAATTTTTTTTTCTAAACTTTCAGTTTTCTAAGGCTCTACCATCCATTATAACCCATATCAGACCACAATTCAAATAAAAATTTGGACAGGGGTTCCCCTAAATATCCATAGGGTTCAATGTTAAAACTGTATTCCCCGCTGGCAGCCATTTTTAATGAGGCATGGACATGCCAGATACCTGTTATGAAAGGGACCATATAAGGACCATTGTGGCTAAGTTTGTTTTTAATTGGACTGGTAGTTTTTGAGAAGATCTTTCAATGTTTCCATAGGGTAAAATGTTAAAATTATATTCCCGGATGGCGGCCATCTTGAGTGAGGTACGGACCTGATGGAAACTTTTTTGAAGGGACCATCTAAGGACCATTGTGACTCACTTTGGTTATAATTGGAGATGTAGTTTCTGAGAAGAAAATCTTCGACTGTCTGTTCCATATGATCCAATATTAAAACTATGTTCTTGCTGGCGGCCATCATGGATGAGGTACAGACCTGCTGGATACCTTTTTGGATGGGACGCATCTACTGACGAAATATTATTAATTCATCTGTTCTAGTATCTCAGATCTTGATTTTAATAAAAGCTTAAATCTGAGTCACTCGTGCATGAAGTGTAGGTCGAGGTAGGCCCACCTGTGGGCAAAATCTCATTTATCTATTAATTGTGATTCAAAAGATATATAAGTTACTTTGTTACAGATGGATGAATAGTCATTAGGCAAGTACAAGCCTACAAAGAAAAATACTAAGAACTTGCAATTTATATCACGTTTATCTATTCATATACAATATGAAAAACGGAGGAAATGGGGTAAATGTCAAGGAGACAACATTCCATATCCAGGTTAAAACGACCCAAAACAAAGCATCCAGGGGTCACCGTACGGTCTTCAACAGAGTGAGGAACCTCACCCCATAAAGCAAGCCCTAAATTGCCCCAAAAAGGTATAAAAATGAATAAATCAATGGAAACAAACCACACCCAACAACTCGAATATCAAGAAACTAAAATTTTATAAGAAGACAAGGACAAGCCAATGACCAACATATTCCTGACTTGGGACAAGCGTAAAAATTGCGGTGGGGTTAAACACGTTTTCTTGAATCCAAACCCTCCCCCTATGTGTGGTGAATGGCTAAAAGATATAATACACAAAAAGACTGACAGTAAAAATCAAACTTAAAAAAAAAAGTCCAACTTATCAAGACGAGTACCCTTACAATGAAGTACATAAAACATGAAGACAATACACACGGGTACAAATTCATTTATTTTTATTACTTCTGAAGAAGTTAGTTAATATATATAGTTACCATAGTGTTTTGACGGTTTACCTTTAATTTTACAAGCGTTGAAAAATTACCCGCTTCCAGGTCAGTATTTTATTATAAAAGTTAGAATTCAACGGAATTGGTCAAAATTTAATGGCTTTTGGTCAATTTTCAACGTTGAAAAACGACCAATAGGTCAATTTTCAACGGGGTCAAAATTCAACCTTACACCGGCATGTATCAAAACTGAAATTATTGTACAAGAACACCAATGGAACAAACGTCGTAGGATCCAGTTCTAAGAAGAATAGACATCATATAGCACACATCGGTGGTCCGGCATGACATTCAAATTCTTGATATATTTAATGAAAGTTAAACAAAAGTTTTCTTGAAATATATCATCGATGACATGTGGAAGAAAAATCGATAAGGTTCTACTTATTCATTTGGATGATCATATTGTTCAAGGAAGGATATATGCCATCCTTTTTATCTCGAAGCCATGAAAAGGCTGGAGAGATGTTAATTGAAAGAAAAAATCATGTGAGGCTTCAAGCCTACTAACAACTCTAAAAGATGATCTTCGTGCTTCCGATAGAATATAGTGCGCACGTTTCTTTCAAAATCGTATACATTGTGTATTTAAGTTATATTTCTTCATTTTCTTGAGTTGAATACAGTGCTGTTATATAAATTGAAACAATATGCATGTTTATCAAATTACTCGTTTTTTTATATTGCGTCTCGGATCAACAAACCTGTCGCGTAGTAATTTGTCAAAGATGAAAATAACATTTGTTTACCTGTGACAGTGTATTGCATACATTTATAGCAATGAAATCGACATGCGAAAATCACACAATCCGATTATTTTCACGTATTACGGGATAACTTAATACATGCAGACCCGGCGTATGCAGTAGTTCTTTGGATGACTGAATGACTACGAAGTTTTGCCACGTGTAGATTTTCAGGGCTTCGAGATTCAGCTCTATTGGAGCTTTGATTTACTTCTGGAAACTCCGAATCAGTACGAAAAAAAAAGTTTGCACACCTGAAAGAAAATTATATAAAGTAGTGTAAGCAATAATTCTTGATACAACAATTCCTGAAGGTTCTAAAAAGTTATTTTTGATAACCATAAGAAAGATGATAGCTGTGACAAGTATACTCCATCTGCGAAACTAAAGATTACTTCTGAAAAGGTGAAAGTTCGTGACAAAAGTTTTCCTTTTGTTTTCTGACGTTTGGTCCTCACACTTTGTTGTCAATTATTGGATTTAAATCTTGTTTTTTAGAAGATTGGCTGTCGGGCTAGCACAGGAAATCACAAAAAAAGCAGATATACTTTCTTTTGCAGATTGTCATTTTGATAAAACATTTCTCTTCAGTGCAAATAAAAACAAGAATTACTGTGGCCTTGTGGGTATACCCCCAGCCCCCATCTCTTCCTGAAGTTTCTTAAACATCTGGAAAAAAGGAATTATTGGAAAACTGAGTACATAGTGCATATCTGTAATATAATATTAAGCTCCTGCATAAGTTTCATAAATTTCAGTGGAAAGGAGGAGTAGTGGATAACGGGTGTTCACAATATGGTTTGCATTGAACTACAATGACAAAGTCCAAAAGATGAGAAAGCATTATTGGAAATCAAAATGCGTAGTGAACATCTACAATATGTAATTACAATGTAAGCTCATGCATACGTTTCATGAAATTCCAATCAGTGGTTTGGGAGGAGTAGTGGATACATAACAGGTGGTCACAATACGTACCAGGTGGTCAAAATATGGTTTGCATTGAGCTAGTAGATCTACAATGACAAAGGATTTAAAATGTCAATAATATAAAAAAAAAACAAAAAAAACCGGACATAATGGAAAACAAAATGAGTAGTGCACATTTACAATATGTGATTAAGCTCCTACATTACGGTGAGTAGTGGAATTCAGATGGTCACCATATGGTTTGCATTGAGCTAAAATTACAAAGTCCAAAACATGTCAAAAATATGGAAAAAGGAAATTATTGAAAATCAAAACGCCTAGTGAACATCTACAATATGTAAGGAAGCTCCTGCATAAGTTTTATGAATATCCAATCAGTTGTTAAAGAAAAGTAGTGGATACCAGGTAATCACCAAATAATTTGCATTTAGCTGTAATGTAAAAGTCCAAAACATGTAAAAATTCTCGAGAAAAACGAATTATTGGAAAACTAAAACCCTAGTGTTCATCCACAATATACAATTAAGCTCCTGCACAAGTTTCATATAATTCAACATGAAATTCAACTAGTGGATACCAGATGGTCACCATATGGTTCGCACTGAGTTAAAATGACAAAGTCCAAAACATGTCAAAAATGTGAAAAAAGGGAATTATTGGAAATCAGAACGCGTAGTGCACATCTACAATATGTATTTTTTATTTTAAACATATTTTATTATCAAATACATAGAATGATACATAGGATTAGACACAAGTTAAACATCTTACGAGGTCTTCTCCTTCTACAACCAATAATTAAGCTCATGCTTAAGTTTCACGAAATTCCAATCAGTGGTTTACGATGAGTAGTGGATACCAGAAGTTCACCATACATTTGAGCTAATAGATATAATAGAGATAAAATGACAAAGGCTTAAAAATGTCAAAAATCTAGAAACAAAGACATAATGGAAAACTAAATGCGTAGTGCAGATCTAAAACACATGATTAAGATCCTACATAAGTTTCATGAAATTCAAGTCAGTTGTTTAGTAGGAGTATTGGATTCCAGATGGTCATCATATGGTTTGCATTGAGTTAAATAATGAAGTTCAAAACATGTCAATAATCTGGAAATAAAGAATTATAGGAAATCAAAAAGCCTAGTGCACATCTACAACATGTAATAAATCTCCTTCATACGTTTTATGAACTTCGAATCAGCGGTTTAAGAGGAGTAGTGGATACCAGGTGGTCACCATATGGTTTGCATTGAGCTTAAATGACAAAATGGTTTTTGTTTATTGTATCAACGTTGTTCATCTGTGTATGCGTTTCCAAATTTTTCTTTTCTGGGCCGTACTCGTGTGATTCTTTGATTCTTTGTGCTTCTGATGTTGCCATATTGTCCTTTGATTATTCGGTTGTAGACTGACGGTTCGGTTCTCACTATGAGATTATCCGAAATGATACCCGTAAAAAGTGATGCAAAAATCAGATAATATTGGTTACCATCATTAATGATAAAACAAGTTTAATAAAAGTTGAACGCATGTATTTTAAGTGGCGTTTTTGCTATTCCGGATTTTGCCCTGTCCGTCCTTTTTCAGAATTTCAAAATTATAGTCTCCCTTTGTTGCTCACACCAAAGGTGAACACGATCGCTTGTTAAAATTTAAATCGATCATCATCAGTTTAATTTGGACAATGCAACCTCCAAAAAGAAACAGGAAAGCTACCATGAGACACATTGCAGCACAGGATGGTGGAAATTTGAGGAACAATAAAAAGGCAAGAAGAATAAAATCACGTAATCAAGCTGGTGCTGATCAAGGACATCCGAGGTCATCTCATGACAATGGAAGATCCAGCCTCATTGATGAACCAGCGGTTGCATCTAATTCAACTGGGAATACATCTACCCTTAACAGGACTCCTGAATTTTCAGTTCTAGCCACAAATGTTGGAAATATTGAGCCGGTTAACCATGATTTAGTCATACCGACTTCAACTCAGCCTGGCCCCAGCGGTCAATTCATTAATAGTGTTCATGGTACAGATATTCCAGCCACTAATACTCAGCTTGTTTCAACTGCAAATATACAGCTTGTTCAGCCTCCATATGCAACAACTACGTCACAGTCTGGTCCCAGTGGTCAAATTGTGTCGGCAACAAGCAACAATGTAGTTCCAACTGCACGTGGCAGTGCTGAGTTTGATTCGACTGCAAGTGGTAGTGCTCAGTTTGACTCGACTGCAAGTGGCAGTGCTCAACTTGTTCAGCCCCCTATCGCTTTGGTTCCACAGCAGAATCCAGGCATAGCTTTACCAGCAGGTACGGATAATAACAATTCAGCTAAAGAGAACTTTGTTTTGTTAAATCCGGGGGCATCTTTACCAGAAAACTATGTCCCGGAAGATTTTGGTAGTATTATTGATCCTATTTCTGTTCATATACCAATGAAAATCAAAGAAAACATTTGGAGGGGGGACTTCATACAGTTGAGTGTCTTGCTAAAATCCGCAAGAGACTTAACTAACGACTCTCTTTTGGACGGGGAATTTGTTTTAAAGGGGGATGTACTTACAGTGGTTAATAAGAAGCCAGAACAAATTCAAAATATTCATGTATGGACATCTGCGTTCATAATTTACATGAGTATTTTGCTAGAAAAATGGCCTTTAAGAGCACAACAATATTTGAAATACATGCAAAGCGTTAGATTAGCCGCATCGAAAAGCAGTGGTTGGATTGCCTACGATGAGCAGTACAGGCTCAAGAAGGCAAGATACCCGGCAACATCTTGGGGTCTCATCGACCAGGAGCTGTGGGTTCTATGCATCGCAACACCCCAACCTTTTACTGGTACTTCGAAGCCCCTTTCCATAACAAAGTCTGATGTCGTCAACACTACAGGTAGTAACAGTTCGAGTTCTTTTCGTTTCGGGGGAAGCACTCAAAGGCGTGAGCGCAAATGTTGGCGTTTCAATAGAGGTGTCTGTACCTTCGGAAACCAGTGTAAATTCGAGCATAAATGCACTAAATGTAACGGACCACACCCAGCTAACAACTGCAAAAGTTAATCGCGAACACGCGACCGCAGTTATAAATGTCAATCGTGACATGCCAGATTCTCTTGAATTATATAAACTCGGAAAATCGCCAATTAAAAGTTTTGTTGTCGAAAAATGTTTAAGTAATTACCCAGATCAGAGTCTAGCTCGGGAGATAGTTTTCGGTTTAAAATTCGGCTTTAAGTTAAATTATGCGGGCCCAAGAGGTGGGAGCATTTTTAGAAATTCTAACAGTTGTACACGTCATGCAAAAATTGTACGCGAAAAATTAGACAAGGAAATAAATCTCGGTCGTGTAGCTGGCCCTTTTTTGTCTCCCCCCTTCCCAACATTTCGGTGTTCACCGCTTGCCCTAATTCCCAAGAAAACCGAAGGTGAATTCCGGTTAATCCATAATTTATCCTATCCTCTTAATCAGTCGCTTAACGATTTCATAGAGCGGCAATTTTGCAAAGTCCGATATTCTAGCATTGATGACGCGGTTTTAATGGTACAGAAGTTAGGAAAAGGCGCTTTACTCTCCAAGGCTGATATAAAGTCAGCTTTTCGGTTACTTAAAATATGGCCAGGAGATTTTGATCAATTGGGATTCCGATTTGATGACAAGTTCTTTTTTGATCGATGTTTGCCTTTCGGGGCAAGTATTAGTTGTAACTTATTTGAAAAATTTTCCACAGCATTGCACTGGTACATCGCTGAACGCAGTCTTTACAAAACTTTATTACATTATTTCCTTTTCGGTGGTAAAGCAGGTACCGATCAGTGTATATATTTATTGAACAATTTCCGTTCAGTTTGTAATGAGTGGGGGGTTCCACTGGCAGAGGAAAAAACAGTTTTACCAACTGAAATCCTAATTTTTTTAGG